>BQNB010024512.1:0-60627 GCA_026074375.1 Tanacetum coccineum | reverse complement strand
GGCCTAATAAGGGAGGAGGGGACATTTTTGGACTTTTGTGAGAGTTGAGGGACCAAAGTGAAACATTTTGAGGATTTGTCCTCTTGTGTTGACTTTGTTTGACCTTTCATTGACTGATTTTGACTGAGGCTTAACTTTTCTGGCTTCGGCTTTGATTCTTTGGCTTCTTTTTGCACTCTTCTGATTCTCGTGTCCGTGTTTGCTTGTTTTTGACTGTTTTCTTGTGATTTTTGACTTATCCATACCTGCACACACAAAACACAAATACAAGCATAATTTTGCCATTTTTGGTCTGTTTTGGATTTATTTAGGTTATTTTAGGTATTAACGGATATGTGTATTCTACACTTATCAGGTATTATTAAAGTCCGATATTTAAAAAGGTACGCTACGTAAAGGTTTTACGTAAAATACGAAAAATGCGCGTAACACGAAAAATAAAAACAAATGTAATAAAATTGTTTCTATGGCATTTTGAAAATATAAGCTTCGATGCTTAACGTAGAATTCACCGGTTCTTCGTAAATGTTAAGTAAATTACAAGTGTAAGCCCTAATTTTTCCCGGTTAGTCGTGAGTTCATATCTTAACATAGAAATGAAAATTATAATTAATACTCGAAAATAAAATAACGACCTAAAATTGACGGATTGTCACATAATCGTCGCTTACACTAATCTAAATGTGGAGTTCTAATCTAGCTAGAACCAATCTCTCACTAACAAATGTATTTTAAGGACTAGAATACTAACCCGATCACTTACGTATTTTTAGAACCTAAATATTAACCCGATCTAACAGCTAACAAGATTGGAGGTTATGTGATTGATGTAAAAATTACAACAAGAATGTAACAAACTTACAAATGCACAAACTAATCTATAACACTTTGTATCTTGACGATTACGAGTATTCTTCTGTTGCACTTTGGAAATGAAGATTGAATCACTTGTAAACAAGATTAAACAAGTTAAACGATCAAAGGAAATAAAATATGAAAAACAATTTAAACAGAGAAAATTATGTGTAAAAGGTGTGGAAAGTAGTTGGAAATGAGCCACTATTTATAGGCAAGAAAGATGAGCGTCTAACAGATGGACAGTCCCGACGGTCCCTAATATATATGGGGACCGTCCAATAAATCAAGGGACCGTTCTCTGTCTCATGACGCTCCATTTTTGTCTTTTTTGTGGGGAAATTTTTTTTTTGGTTTAGGTTTTATCTATTTTTCGAGGGGGGGGGGGGACCAGATTTTGAATATTTATCTAAAAAACACATTTCTTAATATTACAAAAATACTTTGTCTAGTTTATTTTTGTAAAAACTGTTTAGTTACATTTGTAAAAGTGTAAAGTTTTAAGACAAAACAAATTTCTTTGAACATCCATCAAGTTTAGTATTTGTTTGTTCATACCTTAAGTGATTTACGTTGAAATAGAAATTTACGAATTATAACTTGTTTATTTTTATTTTTACGTAGAATGTTTTTACATTTTGTGTTTATCAAAATGTAGAGTAGTTAAAAAATATAAATAACGTTTTTAGACATTATTTGTATAAACAAACTCCTCCTTTTTTATTATTACAAAATATAAACTCATTATATGTAAAAATAAATTTCAACAATTTTTTAGTGAGTTTTAGTCTCATTTCTCCTCCCTTTTATAGAATCAAAAAGTGTCGTTGATGTGGGGATAAATTCAACAAAATATACGCTCTCCCTTGATGTGTGCTCCCCATTGTTGAGGGCAACAAGGAATCAAGATATAGTGACGTGCTACACAATGAGTTATAGTACAAGTGCAATATATCCAATTACTAGCAAGGTCACAACCAAGATATATCAAAGTGGCTAATAAATATAAGCCAAAAATGAAAAAATAAACTAACTACTAGGTAAATCAACCACAAAAATAAGTTAATCTTCACAACCAAGATATAAAAAGAAAATGCATTCATTTAATATAAAAATCATACTTAAAAGTATGATAGTACATAACTTAAAATTAAACATACTAAATTCCTAAATGGTCTAAAGCCATAGGATTTGCAAACAGGAAAGGGTTTGTTTTGAATTTATTTCAAGAAGATAAACTAAACATACAAGATGTTTAGTTTGGTGGTGGTGTATTTTTTGGTGGAGAATTTGGTGCGAAAAGTAGGGTGAGAATATGTTCAATGTAGGAGAACATGAAATAAATCTCTTCCTACAAGAAAAATATGATATTGCGATTGTGTGTGCAACACAAGCAATTTTCTCTTGAAGATCAACCAAGGTTGGTTGAATTAAAATGCCCATAATAGGTGATGGTGGTGATGGAACAATGGTTTCATTTTAGATATCCACCTCTAAAATATTAGAAATTTTCATGTAGATCATTGAGTTCTTGAATGATTTGATCTATAGTTGAGTTAGGTGGTTGTGTTTGTGTGGGAAGTAAATGAGCAACATATATATATATATATATATATATCCATGAGGTCTTAAAAGGGTGATAGATTTGGTTGTAATGGAATGCATGATGATGATGATGATGATGATGATGATGATGAACCTTTAGTTGAGGGTGTTTAAGGTGAGTACTTGATGGAGTTGAAGAGGGCGGTTTACTAGGAAGTGGTTGGATTGTAACATCATCATCTTGAATTAAGTAAAGGAAAAGTTGTTTCTTCCATAAGAGTTTGATGGTTATTCTAGGTTTTGTAAAATATGTGTTTGTGGAGGAAGTTTGAGAGGATGCCATGAAAAAATTTGTGGTTGAAGATGATGAAATGGTGTAACTAAAATAAAATCTTCTTATAGGAAGATGTAGTGAATGTGGTTGAGTGTAAGGTAATATGGTTAATAAGAGTGGTTATGAAAAGTTATGAGAAGTAGCTAAATTTATGGAAAAAGTGGTCAAACAGATAAGAGAGAAACCAATAAATTTTGTATGTATAGTGGAAAATCCCCATATTTATGGGACGGTCCTAGATATATATTGGGACTATCCGAATAATTATGGGACTGTCCCTTGTTACTAGCGAATTTTATCTTTCCAGCTTTTTTCCAGTGGTCCATATGGTGAAAAGGTTGTGGTTAGGGGGTTGTTTGTTGCAGATCCAATGACCTTAAATCACTAAAGTATCTATTCCTAAACATTCTAAACATGTATAAGTACTAGGAGAAGTATTCATGCAAGCAATCATCTTTAATATGCAAGATAAAGCAACTTGAGGAAATATTATACATGCATGAAAGATAAAGGCATTTAAAAATAAGAAATAACCATTAAACATGTCATTATAAGGATAAGTATTAAAATCCTACATAATCAGTTAACTTGCACATAGAGAAGTCTAATAGTTTTCATTCATCCTTTTCTTCATCACTTGATGATGCAACATTACTATCAAAGTGAACATCATAGTGTCCCATTAGTATTTGGAGTTGTGGATGGACTGACGTGGCAAAACAAAAAAGGCGAGTGAACAACATGCCATAAGGCATTGGTGTGTTGGATTGATGTTTGATGTTTGCAATTTGGTTAGAGATAAAATAAGCAAGGTTGTATTGTTGTTTGAAAAGAATACAATATATCATATGACACGAACATGTTGAAAGATGATCGTAGTTTTGTCCTAAACATAGAACGTTTTGTCAAATGATTTCTTCATAAGATCTCAAGTCATGGTCAAGTTCAAATTTGTTAATTTTGTTGGATATGGGATGTTTGACTTTATTAAGATTAGTTGTAATGAAATATTTTATTTCATTTAGTAAGGATATTCTTTTCTTGATTAAATGTGAGATATTCAAGACTACTTTCTTCCGTGTGGGCACATTTCCCTTTACATGGGGTACCAAGGATGTTTATCAAGTATTCAAGAGTAAGAGTGAATTGTTCATTTAATACCTAAAATTTAAGAGATAGAGTTTGATTCTCATTTCTTATGAGCTTGACTTGAGAATTAAATTCTAATAGGAATCTAGGACAAATAAGGTCATTAACGTCTGTAACTACGTGTAATGACAGTTTGAATGCTAAGATCTCGAATGTTAATTTTGTTTGTGGAACTTGTGACAAATGTGTGTTCATTGCAAATCATGATTCATGTGTTCTTAATTATATTAATGGCGTTAATTCTAGAACTAAGAATCTCACTGATGTGCCTATTAGTACTAGACAACCCAACCGAACAATGAACCAATCTGTTGCAACACCTCATAGGAGAATTGTTGCTTCTGATTCCACTATCTAGAAACCTAGAAGTACTTTTAGGAGGCTAAATGAGCATGTTAGTAAGACATGTCATTGGTGGTACACTAAGCTTACACCACTAGGATTTAAATGGGAACCTAAGTCCAAAACAAGGAATGATAAACCAAATGTTAGTATCTATGACTTGCCAAATTAAAGCGCTTGTCATTCTAGCTAGTAGAGAAAAAAGGATAACACTATGATAAAAAAGAGTAAAGGGGTTACTAGATGAGCGTTGGAAATGATTATAAACTTGGTATTCGCAACAAAGCAAAGGATTACAAAATCTAACAGCTAAAAGAAAAGCATTCCTTTAAATCCAAGGTTTGAAAATCGCCCATTCAATATTAGTTAATGTATAAAACATGTTTCCTAGTTATATATAAACATATGAACCTGATGGCCTAAATGTAATTCATGTCCACCTAGCCCAGCTATAGCAAAAAGATGGGATTGTTTTGTCCTGAACCACTTTTGTCACAAATATAAGATAACTAAAAAAGACGTTATATCACACCCCACCAAGGCAGAAACGCGAGGTGTAACATATTAATAAACATCACACAAGATGATAGATAAAACACCATACATGAATTAATATAAAAGAAAATTATCCGAATTACAACATTTCCAAGTACAAGTTTAAAAAGTACAAATGCCAATAACTTGAAAGAAAGTAGACATCTTGAACATGTCCAAATGCAATGCACTATGTTTCCACTTTACGAATGTCATGTCGCCTGAATAAGGGCATGATATTAAAAACTAAATAAAATGGTCAACTATGAAAATAGTTGGTGAGCTCACATGATTATGTGCACAAAATATTGTTTTAGAAAAAGAATTGATATCCGATATTAGTTTGCCACATAATGCGCGCGAGTTAATAAAAACAAGTCAAGTTTTCAAAAATAGTTCCCGTTGCATAAAGTAACGTAACATAAATCAAACCAACATATATGTATGCTATAGTGTTCATGCGAGACACTACTTAAACGTATTCAGCCTAACCGTTCCAAACATCCAATCAAGTTCTAGTTGTATAGTGTGGCACAAACACTTAGTACTATGCACCCTTGTGCGGGGAGTGAGGATGGGCTAATCTCCTAATAGCGCTATCCATAAGTACTAACGTCTCAATCCCGATGAGGGGGATAATGAGTTAAAAGTAGTGGCGGGTTCCAAGCATCAAACAACATACATATCAAGTTCAAACTTCAAAGTTCAACACGTTTTCAAAGTTCAACAAGTTCAAATCCAGTTCCATACGTTCAAAACAAGTTCAAGTTCAAGTTCAAATGTGCTCAAAAGATTAATTGCTTAAAAGTAAAAGCATAACAAACGACACATCATGCTTTCCACCCCAAAACATTTAAAACATGCAAAAAAGAGAAATGTGAGAAACTCACCGTCAATAGAAATAGACCGGAAAGTCAACAAAGGAAGAAGATGCCAGAACAATCGCAACCGCGGACATAATAATAGTGGTCGCGTATAAGAAAATATTAAGTTATTAGAAAATGCATATTTTGCATAGTATAATATATATATATATTCCGACATACATGTAAATCGTATATTGTACAATCCACGTGCTCGCCAAACTTACTGTTCTTTTATTCCAACTAAGTGTTACGCTCATTAAGATTATTACTAATTTTAACCCAATTCCGACCTATTAATGAAATTTTAAATGGGAAAATTACTCAATCATGTCATCTTAGACGCGAAACAAAGTGAATAACAACTTATTAGTTTAAAATTTCAGTTTTAGTTAATATATTTTATGCCATACTATTTGTTATATGACTAATGTTGACCAGAAACTTTAAATTTCGCATGTTGACTTTTATTTTAGATTTTTTCCTAATTGACACCTGACCGGAAACAACCGATAAAAATACATTTTCACGACTCGAACTCTAAAGCATTTTGATGTAAAACGACATTTTAGACAACTTTTTAGGTTTAGCCGAGACCCAAAACCTAACCGAAAATAACCAAAATACCCTTTTACGATTCTGTAAAAACTAGTATTTTTCTTAAAATGATATAGTATCCAATCCTAAGCTTTTTGACTCGTTAATACGCGTTTTTTCATAGATATCCTCGCGAAAAGGTAAAACGGCATTTTAAAAAAATATTTAGCTTTACCCGAGACCCAACTCGACAAAAAATGATGAAAATGCCCTTTTTCGATTCCGCAGCAACTTAAAAATTCAGCAAGTGCTGATTGGATTTTTATAATTTTTTAGAATTCAATATGCTGCCATATGTTCATTTGTAAGAGTAGATGCCGCGAATTTATATCAATAACTCGTTCGTATTAACGCCCTTTATCATATTTCATAGACCAAGTTTAGTTTTAAAATCGTTAACTTGGGCGAAACAGGCCCTAAACCTATTGATCCAAACAGGTAGCTTTAAATCCCTTTAAAACTTCAATTTCACGCATCGCGAACATCGCCAATGCTCTTAAACTAACCTAACCCCATTACTAATCATCTCAATTCAATAATGAACCTCAAAACACGACATGCACCTCAATCCATGGATTCACAATACAAGATCTAACACATGCATGGAACATATATTTAGATCGATGTAAAAGAGGTAACAAAAGACTTACAAACTTATTGGGATAGCAAGAAAAATAAAAATAATCAAACCCTCTTGATTTTATTATTGGTCGAACACCACAATACCCCAAAACAATGATCCAAAACTCGATTTTGTTTCACCAAATCTTGTTGACACACTTATAT
This sequence comes from Tanacetum coccineum, assembly GCA_026074375.1. Classification (NCBI taxonomy): domain Eukaryota; kingdom Viridiplantae; phylum Streptophyta; class Magnoliopsida; order Asterales; family Asteraceae; genus Tanacetum; species Tanacetum coccineum. The sequence goes on along the minus strand of BQNB010024512.1, from coordinate 53,622 downwards.
TTAAACCCTTGCAACACCAATTACACTCAATTTGATCAGTAAACCTTTTAAATCAAAAAATCAAGAAACAGACTTAAAAATCAATCATGCATGGTGGTTTCTTTTGTCAAGGAATGATGGAGTTTAGTTTATAATTGATTTGGGATATATAGGAAGTGATTAATAGGATTTTGAATGGTGGTTTTGGAGGGGGCTGCATCGAACAGTAAGAAGGAAGGGAGAAGGGATGATTTTTTTTATAAATCCTGTAAGTGTGTGTTTAATGGGAAGTGTTTGAGTGGGATAAGGAATTTATATAGGGGATTTGGGATTAGTTATTTTCCATTTATAAAAAAAATAAATGAAAAAAAAAAAATTAAACAAGAAAATTTATGATTGACTTGAGACAATAGAAAGAATAAAAATAAAAAAAAGAAGAAAAATAGAAAAACAAATAAAAAGAGAAATAAACAGGAGACAAATAAAAGAAAAAATAAGAATGATAAAAAAAGAAAGGGGAGATAAATTAAATAAAAGGGATAGAAGAATATTATCTGTAAAAATAAAGAAATTACTAGGAAAAAATTATACAGAAAAAAAAACGAATAAAATAAACAAAATAATAGAATAGTAATTAAAAATATTTAATATAATAAAAAAAGATAAAATAATAATAAAGAATATGAATATAGAGAATATAGAACTAAACACTAAAAATATATACGAAAAATAAAACAAAATGGAATAATATTAATAATTAAAAAATTAATAATAAAAAAACAATAAAGAAAAAATTAACAAGAAAAAAAATGATTGGGGGGAAAAAAACAATTATAAAATAAGGAAATTAAAAAGCTTATAAATCTATCAAAAAGAGAAAAAATCAAATTAGAAAAATAAAAGAATGAAATTAATATTATTTATATATTCTGACATACATGTAAATCGTATATTGTACAATCCATGCACTCGCCAAACTTACTTACTTATACCCACTAAGTGTTACGCCTTAAGATTTAACTCCATTTTAACCCATTCCGACTAATAAGAAATTTTAATGAAAATTACCCACTAAGTCATCTAGATGCGAAAAAAGTGAAAAACTAACTTATTAGTTAAAATTTCAGTTTTAGTTAATATATTTTACGCCATACTATTTGTTATAACATAATTTGACCAAACTTTAAAATTTCGCCATGTTGACTTTTATTTTAGATTTTTCCTAAATCTGACCCGACCGAAACGACCCGCTAAAATATATTTTCACGACTCGAACTCTAAAGTATTTTGATGTAAAATGACATTTTAGACAACTTTTTAGGTTTAGCCGAGACCCGAAACCTAACCGAAAATGACCAAAATACCCTTTTATGATTCTGTAGAAACTAGTATTTTTCTTTAAATAATATAGTTTCTAATCCTAAGCTTTTTGACTCGTTAATACGCGTTTTTAGACATAGATATCCTCGCGAAAAGGTAAAACGACATTTTAAACAATTATTTAGCTTTACCCGAGACCCAACTCGACAAAAAATGATGAAAATGCCCTTTTTCGATTCCGCGGCAACTTAAAAATTCAGCAAGTGCTGATTGGATTTTTATAATTTTTAGAATTTCAAATGGCCGCCAAACGTTCATTTTAAGAGTTAGAAGCCGAATTTTATATCAAAACGTACGTATTAACACCCTCTATCATATTTCATAGACCAAGTCCAGTTTTTAAATTGTTAACTTAGGCGAAACATGCCCTAAATATACTAATCTAAACGGGTAGCTTTAAACTCCTTCAAAACTTCAATTTCACGCATCGCGAACATTGCCAATGCTCTTAAACTAACCTAACCCCATTACTAATCATCTCAATTCAATAATGAACCTCAAAACACGACATGCACCTCAATCCGTGGATTCACAATACAAGATCTAACACATGCATGGAACATATATTTAGATCGATGTAAAAGAGGTAACAAAAGACTTACAAACTTATTGGGATAGCAAGAAAAATAAAAATAATCAAACCCTCTTGGTTTGATTATTGGCCGAACACCACAATACCCCAAAACAATGATCCAAAACTCGATTTTGTTTCACAAAATCTTGTTTACACACTTATATTTAAACCCTTGCAACACCAATTACACTCAATTTGATCAAAACCCTTTAAAATCAAAAATCAAGAAAATCAAGAACTTTAAAAATCAATCATGCATGGTGGTTTCTTTTGTCAAGGAATGACGGAGTTTAGTTTATAATTGATTTGGGATATATAGAAAGTGATTAATAGGATTTTTAATGGTGGTTTTTGAGGGGGCTGCATCGAACAGTAAGAAGGAAGGGAGAAGGGACGATTTTTTTATAAATCTTGTAAGTGTGTGTTTAATCGGAAGTGTTTGAGTGGGATAAGGAATTTATATAGGGGATTTGGGATTAGTTATTTTCCATTTATAAAAAAAATTAAAAGGAATGTTTGTTTGGTTTAGGTGACTTGCCCCCTATATGGGATGGGCTTGGTTGGGTTTTTTTTGTCAAATTTATATTACACAAATCTCGGGCCCAAACACTTAATTGACTCACTATTAATTTGTAAAAACACTAATTTTGACGCGGTCTCGACAAAACGAGGGTAAAAGTTAAAAAATTACAAAAGTAAAAATAAATAAGCTTTCGAAGTTAAAATATGGAATTATCGATTTCTCGAATGCTAAAACGGATAAATATCCAACGCATGACTCGCGAATAATTAAAATTGATGATTTTAATAAAAAACGATTAAAATAATATAATAAATTCTATAAAATTTAGAAAATAAATTAAAGCTCGGGATAAATAGTGACCTTAAATCCAAATGTAAATATTTCCAATTAAATAGAATCATGGCTCAGAATAAACATTGACTTGAAACATGAGTTGCACAAAAACAAGCGTTAAATGCTAAGAGTGATGTGACCACATAAAAGTGACTCCATAAATAATTAAGAGAGTCAAATATCATATGTTTGCTTTCGGTTACTGACCTCAAAATTGACGAATGTCACACGTTACCTTGGTATCTTTGAGGTGTGGTTCAATCATGTCGACTAACAGGTTAAATTTGGTCATTTTGAAGAACAACTCATGGGTTACTTAATCTAATAGGTCAAATAGTATTCCAAATAGATTTCATAGCTTAAATATCGGCTACTATTATTAATTTCTTTGAATCTAACTAAATTATTTAGGGGTATAAGTTCATGAGGCCTACGCGAGACTCAAGACCAGAACATAAACATATTATTTAATATGGAGCTATGATAACATCAAATATTTAATACTTTTTGGTATTGAATTCCTTATCAAATTGCTTGTAAATATCTCAAAAATGCCTGAAAATGATACTTAATTACTTATTTATTGTTTACAAGAAGAAAACGAGCAATTGAGCAAGACACACGGGATTTGGACACAAAAACAATCAAACGGGATTTTCAAGACTTGTTACGGCGTAACCACCCTGCAGGAGTCACGTCGTAACCCAATTAAGGCAACAATGGTCATCACAACAATTACATCGTAATTGCTTAGTAACCCTTACGCCGTAACCTGCCACGTATGAAGATTGATGACGTATCCTAGTTAGCATAATGGCATAACATCTATGTTAGAGTTACGCCATAACCATTTTAAGCCTATGAAAAGGAAGCCCACTTCAGAATCATTACGACATATCCGTACACAAGGGTTATGCCATAACAAGTTCGAATCTTATAAATAGAGCCCTCATTCTGCTTATTCGACATTAACCCTTCTACCACAGCATTAAGGGGGAACCAAGCTTCCATAGGTCGAAGAAATCCATCTGAAGTACAAGGGAGAAATCACTTTACTTACTTTTGTATTTAATCATTCATAAACGAGTACTGTAAGAATTATGATCTTTTGATCAATGAATTCCTCTATTATTTCTTACTATTTTGTTACCATGAGTAGCTAAGCACTTCTAGTGTTGGCCTAATTATATAATTTCTATTGTTATGATTTATGTTTCCTGTTTGATTATCATTTTGTTAGATATCCCTATAGCTTGTCATAGATCCCTGCGTTTTGGCAATATTGAAAGGTAGTTTTGATCTTATTAGTCCTTTTATTAGGCAAACCGCTGAACTTAGGATTACCAACGTACTAGGATAAGTTGGCATCCATCCCTAGTGTAGGAATCAACCAGATTACCGCCTTAATTACTCTAAATACTTTAAAAAGCATATAAACTCTTTCGGAGAGGGTTAATAATCTATTTAGGTTATAGACAAGTCTTTTGGATGGTTAATACTTAATAGCTACAACCTGGATACCTTAACATCGAGACTTTTGAGAAATTGGGATCCTTGGAAGTATAAGGCAGACCACGAACGTCAATTTGGATTTGTTAATATTAGAACACTAATGAAACGATACTTAGACTTTGCACTAGGAAACATGTCATAAACACTAGTAATGAAATAACTAGGTTAGCATGCTTTTCTCCTTATAGTCTTCTTCTCAATTTACTTTACACATTTTATTTCCTGTTAATTCTCAAAATTGTTCAAACCATTTTTAAACCTGTGACATTTCAAATTATAACTAATCTAAACTTAGATCTTGGGACGACCTCGGATTTACCAATCCTACATTACATACGATCGGGTTCTCTGCTCGTTAGTGCGTGTAGACATCGGTGAACGAGTTTTATAAATTTTAAAATTGTTAAATATTTCCTTTAAAAGAAAATATGCATCATGTTTTTGGCGCCGCTGCCGGGGAGCTAAATATCAGTAGTAATTTGATTTCATCTATTCTTTTCATTTCATTTCTGCACTAATTTTTGTTAATCTTTTAGGAATCATTATGGCTGGGGAAAATAATGGCAACCTCACCATGGAACAATACTTGATGTTGACTCGAAGGAACCATACGCCAAACATTGTTTAACCAAAAATATCAATTTCGAGATTAAGAGTCAATTCATGCAAGAATTGAGGGAAGATACCTTTGCCGGTAACAAAAAGGGTGATGCTCATGAGCATGTTGACCGTATTTTAGACATCGCTAGTTTGTTTAATATTCTAGGGGTGACACACGACTCAGTCATGCTTCGTGTTTTCCCCATCACACTAACTGGAGCAGCTAAAAGATGGGTGGACAGGCTCACTCCAAGTACCGTTAACACCTGGGATCTACTTAAAAAGGCCTTTATCCAAAGGTACTGTCCACCATCTAAGACTGCAAAACAGCTTGAAGAATTCCGCAACTTTAAGCAAGAAGGTGATGAAACATTGTACCAAGCTTGGGAAAGGTACAACAACCTACTTTACAAGTGCCCAACCCACTACATCAATAGCCAGCAGAAGGTGATGTAATCTTCTTACAATGGTTTGAGCACTATGAACTGCCTATTTCTTGACGCACAGGGGCCAATTCCTGGTATGACGACACCTGCTCAAGCCTTGACGACAATACAAACTATGGCTGACCACTCTTAAAAATGGCATGACGGTTCATGTAGTAAGAATATAAGCAGCAGCAGTAACTCTGATAGAATCGCCATCATTGTCAGCAAACTTGACAACCTTGGTCGAGACATGAAGAAGCTAAAGGAAAATGTACATGCCATTCAAGTAGGATGCCAGCTTTACGGAGGACCTAATCTCGTCAAGGAATGCCCACTTAACGTAGAAACTAAAATTGTGGAAGAGGTTAAGTACGGGGAGTTCGGTCGACCCTTCCTAAACAACAACTGTATTAACTAAAGATTCGGTGGGGGAGTGTCTGGGTATAGCTCGCAAAGTAATGACCAACCTTTGTCAGGCAAAAGAAAACTGAATCTAACTGAAACAATTAATAAATATATGGAAGAAATGGCCAAGAGACATGCTGAGCAAGACGAATGGTTAAAAAAATTATACATGCACACTGAGATAAGTTCGGAAAATCATGATGAGGTTATTCAAAGTCTTGAGACTAAGGTAAAAACCTTAACCAATGAGGTTGAAGGGAGAACGAACAAGGCAAAATTCGAGGAATGTAAGGCCACCTATATGGAAGATGGGACACCCTTATACACACATTTCTGTTACTCTCCTGAGGAAATTGAATATTTTTTTGCTAACTCAAGAATTTCAGATAATGAAAAACAAGAAAATGAAACGCTAGAAATCAGTAAAGGGGTAACAAGGGTCGACATTACTCCTAATATAAAGCAAGCGCCTCAAGTTGAAAAACAAAATGTAAGCTACTTTGTTGAACCCTACGAACCACCAATTCCATTTCCTATACATTTGGAGCAACACGCCGAGGAGGCATTGGTTCGTGAAACTATGGAGAGCCTAAAAAATTAGGATAAACTGTCCCCTCCTGAAAGAAATTAGGCAATCTGACAACTACGCTCAACACTTAAAAAACCTGGTAGCTAATAAACCAAAAACTAAAAAAAAATGATGAAGTTAAAATGAATCATAGGTGATCTGCTCTTCTTCAGAATCAACTACCCCCTAAAGAGCAAGATCCAGGAAGTTTCATTCTACCATGTTCTATTGGAATGTTAGATTTTAACAACGCTTTGGCAGATTTAGGAGATAGCATCAGCATTATGCCATTTTCTATGTATAAACGTTTTGGAATGGGAAAACTTGAGCCAATAAACATGGTGATAGAAATGCAAGATAATAAAAAAGTATTCCTAAAGGAATAGTAAAAAAATTGCTAATAAGAATTCACAAGTTCATTTTCCCTGTTGATTTTGTCATACTCGATATGATTGAGGACTATAGAATGCCCATTATTCTAGGAAGACCTCTTTTAGCCACAACCCCTATGCTAAGGTAGACATTTTTAGGAAGTCTATTTCTCTAGAGGTAGGAAATAAATAAGTCATATTCAAAATGATAAGTAATTTTACTACTAGTATTTTTGAATCTGTTTGAGTAATCAAAAGCAAAATCTACATGGGAGATGACGATTTAATTGATTCTGAGTCCTATGAGTTTGACCAATTATTAGGTATCGACCTTGATATCTTTGCCTATGACATTGACATGCAGGGATCGTATAAGGAACCAAAAACTGATCAAGAAAAGTAAGAGGAATATGAGTCAGTAAAAGAGACAAATCTGGAGCAACGTCTAAACCCTGCGGAGAAAAGGGTGTATTGGTGTGAAACAATATCACCTGAAAATGAAGGTGTACGTAAGTATTGGGCCTCATGTGATCCATATAATGACATATGTGATGGAGGAGGCTTACCTTATGATGTAGCAAAACTTTATTAGGAGAGTACGAATGAAATGAACTAGTGGATTTGGAATAGGAGGAATTAAGCTTCAATAACTGGGTAAGGATAAAATTTGGTAGAGTTTGTAAAATGATGAAAGATAGAATCCTTAAGGATTATTGGAGGGAAATTTTTAACGAGGGAGAAGAAAAGGATGATCACAAGGAATTCAAAACTAACGCGGTGTTAGAAATTATTCTAGATAAGATGAATGAAACCTGGTTTAGTAGTACAAGCAATGACAAGGACGATTTGGAAGGAATGATCGATTATTTAGAGCCAAATCTCTACAACGGATTCACGGGCCCTGGCAACGAAAGAAAATGCAAATTGCTTGGAATAATTTATAGAGAAGCACCCACGATTTTAATTGAAAGGGTCAAAGTTACAAGATATAATATTGGCCCAAGCGAAACCTATACGAAAACAAAAATTTTAGGGATCTACGAAATACCCCGAACTAGCGCCAATGTTGCCACTGTTCATGCTGTAATAATGGATGAAGTGAATACGGAAGGAGGTGCCCAAAGAGCAAAGTAGACTGAGCATGAGTCTAACTTAAAGAATCGTTAATAAACAAAAGTGCTTGTCGGGAGACAACCCGTCTTTTTATCAATAAACTTCTTTTAAATTTCACATATTAGTTGGTTTGTATATTTCTCACCTTATTTTGCAAGCTCTTACAGCAAAGAAATTGAATTTGAGGTCATCTCGACTCATAATCATGTGGTTAAAATATTGCTACAGGTAGCATTTACTACGTAACCATCACAATTACGCCATAATAATTGAAGCTACATCGTAGCCTATTCCATGATTATGCCATAACTAGTTCTTCAAAATTTTAATTAAACTACAAGGTTACGACGTAACTCTCTAGGTTACAGCGTAACCTCTTCCTGAAAAACCATAAAATAAGTTTGAAATATTTACAAAGCACCTCCTGAGCAATAAGGAAATGAAGAATCAAAAAATACTTAGGGGAGTCTCTTGTTCTAATCCTACTCTTATTTTTTGATCCTTCATTTCCTTTATTGTATAATAGGGAGATTGTATAAACGAAGTAGGGGGATGGGAGTAGAATTACCACTTATCCTATATTTGCCTTCAATTTTCTAGTTTTCTTTGAAAAATGGTGCCAATTTTAAAATTTTTGACATGTTTTTCCTACTAAACTAGATTAAATCCTTGCCGAATGCACATTTACCCTGTATTTCTATTGGGAGGTTAAGCCTGATGATTCCATTTTCATCCATTATACAAAAATCCACCAAAAATATGAATGTGCCGGTAGTATTGTAGACTTTAGAACTTGGCCCGTACATCATTTCGAGACCTAATTTATTAGCAGGAAGGTTCAATAAGGCGACATTTAGGATTTAACCCAAATAGCCCATATATGTTATGTTGTCTGTGTTTATCGACTTGTTAAACTGACATGTCGACCCTCGTGATAAACCCTTTTGTTGCATTCATTTTTAGTGCAAGATACCCCTAGATTACCCTGTTTAGCCAATGTCTTGTTTTAACCCAATATCATATGTTTCGTTACACCATTTCGCCTTAACCTACCATGTAGTCTCTATTTTCTTTATGTTGAAATCTATGGCTATTTAAGTCCATGATTCAGCTGAATAGGTTAGGAAATTTTAGACATTCGTGGAAGACTTATCCTTATTGATCTATGAAGACCCCCCTGTATCATCACTTTCGATATTGTTCATCTTAAGTGGGGGGATGTTTATGTTGTATGCTATAGGAGTATTGTATTGTATGAATAAACTCTTATTGTTATAAGTTGGTTACGTGTTATAAAACCAAGTAGTTATGGAGATGGTGCAACTATAAGCCATATATTGATTTTAAAGGTTAGGCTTGTGAGATCTGCTTCATCAATGTAAATCAGGAATTATGTCACTATATATACCACTAGCCCATTATTGATATGAAGATCAGATTTTTGCGCCTGGACACTTGAATTACGGATGGACAGTAGCCGGTTATGACAACTTTCGATTATATATGACTATTTGTTTTGTGTTTTTATTTAACAACAATTATATATCCCATGTCTATCCTACCCTTTTATGATTCTTGCCTTTAGCCTACTCGAGTTAAGGAAAGAGCAATCACGTATGTCTTCTCCATAGATTTTGATGAGCATGTATGGTTTTGTCGCCATTTTTGGGTCAGTGGTATCAGAAAGTGTCACTTACCTATTCAGACCTGTGTGTCACCCATGTTGCCTTTAAGAGCCATTTAGACCCTAACTCTAATTGGTGTAGATTTGTGTACTTTCTAAGTTTATGATAGAATACATGCTATAACTGTGCAGTTGAGCGATCACCCCAAAAAATGAAACACTAAGACTAGTTTGAGAGTTGAGTGATTTTTATCCACTTTTCGTGAGGTGTTTAGTTTTTTTTGTTTTCTAGCAAAAGTAAATTATGAATTCATTTCTCCGAGATAAATTGGGGAAATATTTTTATGAATTATTCTAACAGGATAACTTGAGGGCAAGTAGAAGTCAAGTGAGGGGATATTTGATAACATCAAATATTTATCAAAATACTTATAAATATCTCATAAATGCCTGAAAATGATACTTAATCACTTATTTATTGTTTAGAGGAAGAAAACGAGCAATTGAGCAAGAAACACGGGATTTGGACACAAAAACAAGCACAATTGGATTTTCAAGACTTTTACGACGTAACCAACCTGCAAGATTTATGCCGTAACCAAATTAAGGCAACAACGGTCATCACAAAGATTACGGCATAATTGCTTAGCAACCCTTATGCTGTAACTTGCCACGTATGAAGATTGATAACGTATCCTAGTCAACATTACGGCGTAACATGTACGTTAGAGTTACGCCATAACCATTTTAAGCCTACGAAAAGGAAGCCCACATCAGCATGATTACAACGTAACCATAAGCAAGGGTTATGCCGTAACAAGTTTGAATGTTATAAAAAGAGCCCTCATTATGCTTATTCGACTTCAAACCTTCTACCACAACATCAAGGGGCTAGCCAAGCTTCTATAGGTCGAAGAATTCTATCTAAACTCCATGAGTAGCTAAGCACTTCTAGGGTGTTGGCCTAGTTATGTAATTGCTATTGTTATGATTTATGTTTCCTGTTTGATTATCGTTTTGTTAGATATCCTTATAGCTTGTTATAAATCCCTGCATTTTGGCAATATTGAAAGGTAGTTTTGATCCTGTTAGTCCTTTTATTAGGCAAACCGCTGAACTTAGGATTACCAAGGTACTAGGATAAGTTGGCATCTATCCTTAGTGTAGGAATTAACCAGATTACCGCCTTAATTACTCTAAATACTTTAAGAAGCGTAGGAACTCTTTCAGATAGGGTTATAATCTATTTAGGTTATAGAAAAGTCTTTTGGATGGTACTTAATAGCACAACCAGGATACCTTAACATCGAGACTTTTGAGAAATTAGGTTTCTTAGAAGTATAGGGCAGACCACGAACGTCAATTCTGATCTATTGATATTAGAACACTAATGAAATGATACCTAGACTTTGCACTAGGAAACATGTCATAAACAGTAGTAATGAAATAACTAGGTTAGCACGCTTTTCTCCTTATAGTCTTCTTCTCAATTTACTTTTACGCATTTTATTTTCTGTCTTAATTCTTAAAACTATTCAAACCATTTTTAAACCTATGACATTTCAAATTATAACTAATCTAAACTTAGCTCTTGGGATGACCTCGGATTTACCAATCCTACATTACACACGACCGGGTTCTCGGCCCGTTAGTGCGTGTAGACATCGGTGAACGTGTTTTATAAATTTAAAACTTGTTAAATAATTTCTTTAAAAGAAAATACGCATCAAGCTGATATAATACGAAACACAAAACCAAGTATATGCACATGCAATATCACTTACTAATTGTTAATGACATCTAAATCCATTAAGATTGGTAGTTGTAGCAGCTATTTATGCTACTTGAAATCGGGTTGATAAGATGTATATTATACAGATACTTACATAGTCGTTGAACTTCCTAACAGCTTCTTTAACTTTTTTGACCGAAGACAAAGTAACAAAGCCAAAACCCTTGCTTCTTCCGCTAACTTTGTCGTAGATAACCTGCATTAGAAATTTGCTTCAATATAAATTCTAATTAAGGAAAATTTTGATACAGCCTAAAAAAACACTATCCTCGAGGAACCACCTAGAATAGAAATAAAACTTAGTACTATTACAAAAAGATTGCGAAGAAAACCTTGAATCCACATACAATTACACAAAGTAAGTCTAAATGGGTACGGAGTACAAATACAATAAACTGACACAATGTACAATGAAATAAGAAAATGGCAAGATCTTAATCAGCCTTAAACTCGCCTATAGTCGAGACCTAAATTTATACATAAAAAGCATACTTAGACAACGAATTGTAAAAATATCAAAGGATTGATGACACATATGTACATACACACGCATATGTTCATCTTATAGTTAGTCGATTAAAAAAATGCAATAGTGACATTGCACATGAACTTACTCATTGCATTAGTTTTGAGAAGATCAGTTTGATCGATCTTAATTGTTTTAAGTTTTAATCAAATTTCAAATATAGGATCATGTTATCGAGTATCAAATATTCCATTTACTCCATTTACTTTATGCATGTATCACAATCTAGACAAACTAACCATGTTCTTAACTTTTGGTGTACATCGTTATAATGATGTCTCTAATATGTAAAACTACCCAAAAGGTACCAAGTTAGTCTTAGTTGATATACATATTGACATTAGTAAGACAATGATATAACACAACAAAAATGCATCCCTCGAAACTCACTAGAGGAAAAACTCTTGTAGTATATCGTCCGTAACCATACATTTTTATAAGTTCTTATAGTTTAATATACGAAAAAGGTTTATGTAAACAATAACATCTAAAAGAAAAAAAGGAAGTACTAAAAAAGATATATAACAAACTTTTTGTGCTTCACTTTCTGGCCTAAACATAACTTAAATTGAGCTTGTTGAACGACGTCTCTTGAATCTGTCGTATTACAACATCAATATTACATATTAAGTAACAAAATCACAATTATACACATGCAATTCTGATGACATCAAATAATTTCATTTTTATAGCATCATTTATCCCAAGTAAATTAACAATTTTATACAATTATTGCAAGAATTGATAGTTAATTGTTTATATTTGAGAATTGCAGTAATTATGAAGTACTTTGTGAAAATTAGTTAAAAGGCACGCATTCTGGAGCTTAAATAAAAAAATATGAACAAACTGTTCTAACATCCAAGACGCCGTATCCATCAAGGAAGATACGGCGTATATGTGCCTGCAATTCACAAGAAAACATGAAGAATCAAAGTCCAATACGCCGTATCCAAAACACTTCTATACGCCGTATTCAAGATATAGTAAGAATATATTCTGGAAGATATCGAACGTGGTCCCTACTCCAAGAAACCCCCGATACACCGTATTGACCTCAACCAATACGTCGTATCGACCAAATTCCAGACGGTATAAATAGAAGGCCTAAAAATGAGTTTTAGGTGTGCTTGATCATATTTTCAATACATTAACCACTAAAGTCATTTTTCAGAAGACAAAAAGAGTAGAATAGGTCAAGAAAAGCTACTAATTCTATAGGAAACACCTTGTAATCTCATATACTCTATTAATCATTCGATTTTTGGTATTATTCGTTTAACTCAGTTAGTTTTCCTTGGTTGAATTATTACTTTTGTATTGATTACAATGATTAAGGGCTAATACCCTTGGGTATTAGCCATGATTATAAAGATTTAAATGTTTGGTTTGTTTATATTAACCACTTAATTTATCGTTGATTGCTTGTTTATGTTTTATCAATTTATTCTTGTTTACATACTTTAGTATGCGACCTATCATTCAACTTGATCTAGTGATACCAGCCAAGTTATCTAGATGCTGGGATGGATCTCCATATAGTGATTTATATATCTAGATTAATAGGATCAAAAATAATGCCCTATCTTTACTTTTGGGATATGTGAATAAGTTGGACTAGCAGGTGACCTGGGATCAACAAATAACGTACTGATTCCTTTGGTAAAGACTTGGACAGTGTACTTCTAGAATATAAATTGCCATTAAGCAGTAAGTGGGTAAAGTCTATACGAGCTAGGGTTTAATAAGATCACCATTGTTAATCACCTAAGATAGATTATAATCAGCAAATAGGATGCTTTATGTGGATGCATTTATTTGTGACAGAATTCTATTTGTCTAGGTTTTAGGAAGAAGTACTGCCTAAATCTTGGAATGATATGTGGTATGTGCTTAATTACACATACCATTTTCCATTAAAACCGGACTTAAATGACCAAAAATACATTGTATTTGTATGTTTTCATTTATATTGTGTAGGAAACGGATATCCGACAAAAGGATAAAAAATCAAGTCAAAACGGACAAAACCGAGCACGGAATGAAAAAGCATGAAAAACCAATGTCAAAGTCAAAGTCAAAGTCAACCCTGACAAAGTCAAAAGTCAAAGCCGAATCCGTAAACGAAGAATTACTTAATGGGCCCACCCGCACCCATCTAATGGGTCGGGACAGTCCATTAAACAATTATATCAAGACTTGTATGATAAAAAGGGTCAAATACCTTTTAAATATAAAAAGGCCCAAAGCCTATAACTGTTGTTAACCCTTGACAACCTTTAACACCCTACACCGTTAGTCCTTCAAGGACCATTCGTGTAAACACACTATACTCCTTCAGGGACCAAAATTGCCAAACCACAAAATGTCTTACACCACAAGGACGATGGTTGCAATTAAACCATACAAAATTAGAGGCTTAATTTGCCAATTCCCCAAACTCTTTACCCTGCACCAAATCACACAGTTAAACTAAATTTTCCCGCCCAAAGTCCTATTCATCATCCTTTTCGTTTTCCTTCAACTCTTTACCCCAAAACTTCATTTTCCCCATCAAACCCCACTCCTCACATGGTGTCATTGCCACCTTGGCAATCCCATAAGATTTCATTGGCTACAAGGACAGAGAACAAGATTGATGGCTAAGATCACCCCCCTTTGGTGACCAAGAAAGATTAACGGCTTAGATAAGCTTTTTGACTCCTCTCACAAAGGAAACACAACTGCTCTACACACTCAGTGAACAAGCACACAAGAAGAACCAAGACCTTAGAGATTTTAGTATAAGTATAGGGCTAGTGTAGTTCATTGTTTTTTGTCGAATTTTGTTAAGTCCAAGCTTTGTATTAACAAATTTGTACCATTTTAATACTGCAATTTACTTTTCCTGTCATTAAATTTCTGTCATTTTAATTTCCAAGCATTGTAATTTTTTTAAGATTAATGAAATTTCACGTTTTTCTTTAATTATTTTCATTTAAATACTGTTTTGAATACTGTTTTTAAGCTCATATATAAGCTTTTGAGCTCATATATAAGCTTTTGAGTCAATAAAAGCTTATATAAATACTGTTTTTAAGCTCATATATAAGCTTTTGAGTCAATAAAAGCTTATATAAAAGTCTATTTACTTTTCTATCTAAAAATCCAAAAAAATCACAAAAACTGTCAAATTCAAAGGAGCAAGGTAAATAGTGGATGGCCTTGGTTTAGAGCTTCTTGGGAAGCATATAGGTTGGCATAAGCTGTTTTGAGAAGCTTATTCCCTTGCCAAAAGCTTTGGACTCTTGTAAGCTCACTTTTTCAAATTTTTTGCTTATTACTGTAGCACTGCTTATTATTGCTTAATTTCTTCTTATTGTTTCTTATTTATGTTGCTTATTACTTGTTTATGCTTGTTTATTGTTTTTATGCCATTTATTTAAGTTTTTATGTTAAACTGTCCTTAATAGCTTTTAACTGCCTATCTTTATTGCTTGCTTAAAGTGCTTATTGTCTGCTGAAATTTGCTTATCTTTGCTTAATTTTGCTTTGTTACAATCTGTCTTTAAAGTCCTTAGTTCAAATCTTTGCAAATCACTTTAAAAATTGGTTTTTAAAAACTTAAAGGGGTGTTTGGCATAAGGTGTCAAAGTGGGTCAATTTGGCTTAAAAACCATTTGGGTCACTTGGCCATCTTTAACAAGCTTTCTTTAAGCCATTAACAACTGTTTTTAAGAATTTTTAAGTTTGAATGTTTGTTTTTAAGTTTTTTTTTTCTAAAAGTTGTTTAAGGCTGTGGTGACAAAACAGTTTTGAAATAGCTTATTGGATTAAGACTATTAAAACAGTTTTTAAGAGTAGTTTTTGTGTTGTTTTTAGTGTCCTAATGCAGTAGCATAAAGGTCTTTTAAGTTTACTTTTGTGTTGTTAAAATCTGTCAAAGTTTTTGTTAAGTGTCTTTTAGTCTAAAAACTACCTTTTTCATTTTCAAATTTCAGTTAGTTAAAATAGTTTTTAGGATTTGAAATTTTGAGCATAAGCTCATTGGAGGTCAAAATCCATCTGTTTTAACTTATTTTTAATTTTGAAGCTTATTTTCTAGCTTATTTTTATGCCTGCATATTGCTACTCCTCTTTTTAAGAAAACCAAAAAAATTGAACAATCTTTGTGAGTAGCCATTTTCCATAAGCCTTTTCATAGCTTAATTCTGTTTCAAACTGCTTTTTGTTTGCTTATTCTTGTAGCTAGTTGGATAAGCTTTAAGGTGATATAGCCCACAAGTCCATAAGGATCCTTTAAGGTGCTTAAAATTATGCCCAAAAAGTTATCCCTGGGCTGTTTGGCTATCTGATTAGGCCATTTTGCTTTTTGCTTATCTGAGCTTGCTTAGTGTTTTCCTTTGCTTATTTTTGTTTAGCATTGCTTATTAGGTGTAGTTTAGCATCGATTTTAGCTTATTTGCCTCTTTAGTTGCTTATTTGTGTCTTAAATTGCTTAATAGTTTAAATTTGTTTAGACTTAGTGTAAAAAAACCAAATCTGTCCTCTTTTTAGCTTATTTATGTGCTTATTTGTGGTTTCTAAAAAAAGTTGTTTTTTTTAAAATTGCTTATTTTCGGGTCCCTAAGCTTTTCCATAAAAAATTTTGCAAAAATAAAAAACAGGGAAATTAGGAAGTTGAGGGTGAGCAAGGCTCGAACCCTCAACCTCACCCTCAACCAACCTCTACCCGTTCCACACACACTCTACCGCTGCGCCCTTAGGACTTTTTCGTTATAGTCCCAAGTGGTTTGGTATTTAAGGGCTTTTTAGCCCATTTAGCTTTTAAGCTGTTTTAGCTTATTTAACAGCTTATTTGATAAGCTGTGTTACCCATTTTATTTTTCTTAGATCCAGCACTACTCAAGCTACTTTTTTTTAATTTTTTTAGATTTTTTATAATCCGTTTAGTATTTTTTATATTTCCTAGAATCTTTTGGAATTTTGCTTTGGTCAAAAGTAATTTCCTAGAATCTTTTGGAATACGTATACTATATATATTTGATATAATTAACCCTTGAAAAGGCGGGTTATCAATATGCCGCCTCATGATAAGTACTCATTGCACTAAATAAACAAACTAACGTTTTAATTGGATTAATCATGGTTAATACAATTTTTTTATACTTGGCTAGACCGCTCTTTTATCTTTTATCTATCTGCTTGCGTAAGTTATTGTGTTTTAAATTGATCTAAGTTACCACAAACATGTGCTAGTCTCTCAGACTGAAAACCCCCCATTTTATCCGTTAGAATGGATTAACATAGATTTAACATAGAATAGAATTAACACAGATTAAATTAACTTAGTTTAGTGAACCAAAATATTGATAGAATAAAAGATTCCGTTCTCACTCTTTGTGATCGACACCCTACTTACCAACGAAACTACATTTGATCGGGTACACTGCCCGTTAAAGTGTTGTTTTAGGTAAAGTCGGCAAAATATAAATGTAAAACTTGAATAACTTAAAATAACAACATACACGACGACACATCAAATTCAAACAAAAATACTATTTCTGACTTAAAGACATCATAACAACCATAACATTTTTTTATTAATAACTTGAGCTTACAGCTTATTTGCAATAAAAAAATGCTATTAGTTTTTCAATTTTCACTTAAACCAATAAACCCAACATCGAAGGTAACACAATTGCCCCCTTAATTACGTATCCCTAATATTTGAATTCGGACTCAAATTCATATATACAATATAAACATCTTAGTAAAAAAAACATAATTATCACACCTATTTCAATCTAAACTCAAAAGGTACTAACCTTGAACCTTAAAAAATTTATATCTACAAAAAAAAACATATAGACCAAACAACTTTATTCAAATTCCACACCAAAAGTAATGATTTCTAAACAATTTATTACCTTCCAATCAAACTATTATCAAAATATACTTTATGACTCTTTTTACCATTTCATATATAAAACAAAAAAATTGATACTGGTAATTGCACAACCAAATTAGGTAGGATCACTTACATAAAATTGAAGATATTCAATTTTTTCCTCTCTATTCCTATTTTTCCCATCCGAAAACTGATGATTCATCTTAAATCTTGGTTTTTTTGGTTTAGTGTGTCGGAGAGTTATTCAGGATTCGTGTTAATTTGGTGGGAAAAAGAAGAATCAAGAGACTACTATCCCTTTATACCCCAAAGATTTCGGTCGTTCATTCTTCGTCGTTTTGTTTTTATTGTGAAGATACGTTTTAAAAGAAGATGAATATGGTAAACGGTGTTGTATTGCATAGAAAGTGTGGATCTTTGGTTAAAACCACCCCGCATTGTGGAATTATGAAATACCAAAATAATCTTCTTTTTTTCCTTGGCGTTATCACAATACGTACTGAATTCTTGATTTTTCGTTTTACTTCCATCTTTCATGTCTTAATTCTTATGACTTCATTCAATTATGTTTGAATCAATAATACTCGCGCTACACCTCCCATATACTATAATCCTCATACCCAACCAACTAAAAACCACCCAAACACACATCGCCATCCCTAAACCAACCACACCCACCACACCCCCCCCCCCACCCACCCCCCACCCCCCCCCCCCCCCCCCCCCCCCGTACTGCGTAATGTTTTTCCTATATGTTCCTTAGTAAAGAGATTTTGCGTCATGTTTGCGCTTCAAGTAATGAAAATCAATCATTGATGATTCATAATCAATTCTGTCATTGATTCTCCAAAAGTTTTAACCCACCACTCCGCAACCCCTATACTAATTCCATCAGAGTCAATGAATGACTATCCTAACTTGATGACACACCTCATGAACCAGTGTCAATTATCAAGTACCCCAGTCGAATATTTTTTTGCTCAAATTTTTTCACAAAGTACCCTCACAAATCAACCAAATTGTTGTTCGACAGGGTGCTGGTGATTCGTTAGATGGTATCTTTTGTCAACGATGTACTTGTGAGTCTTGTGGGAAACGTGACTCATTATTGGGTTATAATTGTCCCACTGAAGTTCAGATTATCTCTAATCAGGAACCATTGCAAGAATTATCAAAAAACCCTTCTGTTGTATGAGCTCCATAAACTTTGCCAAGTTTTCATCAGACATGCTATTCTAGAGTTGGAAGTTCATTCACTTATGATTCAACTCCTAATTTTGTCGATGATTCTCCTACGTTTTCAACCCACACTTTAAACCATCGACTTAATTTATGTGTGTGGTGGGAACGAGTTTTTTTTTTTTGGCTCATTATGGTTACGATTGTCCACCTCAAGTTCCGTTTATCTATAATCCAGAACCGTGTTACAATCAAGACTTTAATTTCCCATAAAATTTTCAAGGTTTTCAACAACAATATATTTGTTGCACCCGCTGTGGGGGCCCGCATGAGACTTTTCAATGTCAACAAGTGATCTTCTACGAACCTTGTTGTGAAAATTGCGGAGGTCCTCATGAGACTTTTCAATGTCAACCGATGAATTATTATGAGCCCAATCTTTGTTATGAGTCTAATTATTCCGGTTTTGACCAATTTAAACCCCCACAGCACCCCGTCATTCATCAACCAATTCAAGAAAAAACTTGTGCTGAATTACTAGCAGAGGAACGGGCGGCTAATATCGATCAATCACCTCCTTAAGAAATAAGTATCCAAGATATGGAGGATCTAAAGCAACATTATTTAGATGAAATGAAAAGTTTAATTAATGACTTACAGATTAAAAATTATCGTAATAAGAGAATAGATATTCAGTATAGAAAGGAATGTGAAATTAGGATTTATGAGCTTAAAAAGAATTTCAATGGAATGAGTATTGAAATTAGGAAAAAGGAGAAAGAGCTTCTGCAACAAGAGCAGGCAGCTTATGTTAGTACTTTGCAACGGTTCAATTTCATTTACAATGATGACGATGACGAAGAAAGTTCTATTCCATTGAGTGACGTTATTTCTGAACTTCCTCCGTGTATTGCAATCACACCTGTTTTATCAACTGTGGAGCCCGTTGACTCTCTCATAATGGAGGATGAGAATCTTGACACTATTCTGGCAACGAAATCAGACGAATTAATAAAGTCTAGTGTTGAGAACCTTGTCCCAATCCCAAGTGAGTCCGAGGACTTTTCCGATATCGAAAGTGAGTGTGATGTGCCCGATTGTGATGATTCTCAAACGACAAATTTTTCAACGTTTTCTAATCCTCTCTTCGACGATTCTACCTCTAGTGATGACGAGTCGAGTCATGAGGAGGTTATTCATGAAATAAGTTTTAAAACTTATTTAAACCCCCTTTTTGATCTTGACGAGGAAATCATTCCTAGTGAGTTTAATTCGATTCATAATGAAGACCTCAATTCTACTCTGAAAAATGATCGTTTTGATACTGAGTCTTATCTTCTTGAATCATTACTCAATCATGATACTTTGATGGCTTCCTCTCGCAAGATTGATTCCCTCCTCGATGAGTTCACTAGCAAACTCATAACAATTCCTCCAAGAATTGTTAATAGAGAGAACGAGGAATATATTAGTCTTTTGGAGAGGTTGCTATACGATAATTCATCTCCCCGACCGCCGGAAGATTTTCATGCTATTCCAAATACGATCATCGAGTCTCTTCCCAAATTTCCTATCCCCGTTGAGGATAGTGACTCTCTTAGGGAATAGATCGATATATTTCTTGATCCGGATGACTCAATACCACCGGGTATTGAGAGTGATGATTACGACTCAGAAGGTGACGATAATTCTACCTCCCTTCCCGAGTTTGAATCATTTCATGTTGATTATCCCGATTCGGGACATTCAACCATTGATGTAGTGGAAGACATCCCCGTTGACGTGCCTAACATTTTACCCACCCATCCTACCCTTCATATGGATTTTGACTTCATTCCTTCTCATAATGATCTCGGATCCGATCTTGATATTTCTTCCACTTTCGAAGATAGAAACAAGATTTACGATCTGGGGATATGCATTGAAGTCGAATCCACGAGATTTCTTGCTACTCATTCCCTCGTGATTGATACTTTACTTCCATTTTCATCCAAAAATAAAGACAAAGTTTTCAATCACGGTGTTCTTACTTCAGAGGAGAAATCTCCTCCTTCTTCATTACATCGGGGCTTTAAAGCTTCTAAGCTTTTTCATCATAAAATCCTGATGTTGATTCATGAAGAGGACATTCCTATCCTGGATGTTCCATTTCTCCATTTCTATCCTCCTTGACCTGCTCAAGTATGGGGGATCGAGTCAGGCTCAAGACTCGTTTAACAAAAATAAGCGCTTCGTGGGTGGCAACCCATGCTTATCCTTATATAATTATATAGTAGTAATGAATAAGTGTGTTGTGAGGAGGCTCGCCTCTTCCTTTCTCGTGTTTTGTGTTTTGTGTTGTATGTCCAGGATTGCCCGGATTTTTGAAGCCTCTCGTGCTCGCGGTTTTTGTCCTTCGTTCACTCGAGCTTCACATCCTCAGCTTCATTTTGGGAATCCAATATCCTAATCTTATCGACTAACGTTTATCTTTGAGCATACTTAATAAACGGCTTAGGATTTACGTAGAGACCCTTCTTAAAACATTGAGGACAATGTTCAATTCTAGTATGGGGGGATCTATCGATTTGATTGTGCCTGCAGCCGTTGTTTTCACGTAATCCCGTTTTTACCACCAAAATACCAAAAAAAAAAATCAAAAATAAAATAAGTGTTGTTACAATTTGAACTTTCTGCTGGTTGAATAAGAATTATAATTTTGACTCGATCGAGCGTTGTTGAGCTCTAGATTGTTTCCTTTAACATATTCTAGACTAAGCATTCGCGGATCTTTGCGAAGAACAAAAAATGATAGAGTTAAGTATGAGTTAGATGCTAAACAAGGATTAGTTGGAAATCTTAAGAGCTCATAAGTGTAGTTTGTGGCTTTTCTCTCCCATAAGCTCCTAACCGGACTAATAATACGTGCTATTTTTGAAAATTAAACTTAAATCAACAATTTTTGAAGTATAGTCGATATCAATAATTTTAGTTCAAATTTATACTTAAATTTTCTAAAATGAAATTTTCTCTATATCGTGGTATTATATGTTAAAGTGTAAAAAAAATGAGGTAACAATAATAATAAACCGCGGGCTAATAAAAGTTTACTGCATCTTGTCGGCTCACAACCGATGTTGGAGTCTTCTAAATAAGGCACATAGATAAATAATCTCGGACTGATAAAAGTTTGCTGCATCTTGCCGGCTCACAACCGATGTTGCGGCCTTCTAAAAGGTCGAGGATTTCAATTTTAGTTTAATAGATGTATAATTATATTAAGTGTAGTAAACGTGAATTAATAAATATAGGGAAAATCTCTTTTTCTTAAATTTAAATATGCTTTTGAACTAAGACTATTTCATTTTAAGTTTTTCTAAATAAGCTATGTATATACGGGAAACCTAAGAGTTTTTGAAACCGAAGGTCCGTGAGTCCCGATACTAGTCTCTGTGGGGTGTCAAAAGCCTGGTCACTTAGCCGCAAGGTTGGGATGTGCCGAGACGAAATTCGCTACATGGGATGATCTCGCCTTCAAACTCATTCTTCTCAGGTGCAACATTAAGCATAGAAATTTTGCAAAACATTGATCCATGGTTGAAATTCAAAATAAGCACATTCACCTAATATATAATAATTGTCGGGAGTGAAAAGTTCACAAGTTATAAATATGAGTAGTGTTAGCATCTTAACTTATATTTGACGGTGATTTCGTTTTAAGCTTGGTTTGGGACAAGTGAAAAGTCGGGGACGATGAATTTATCCTTTTTGGGCATTTTAGGATTGGAATGTTTCTTGTTCTATGATCCCTTAAAGTTATGAAAATAATGAAAGTCAAACATATTAGTTAGTTGCTTAAAAAGAAAAGTACAAAAAAAATGAGAAAAAGGAAAAGTACAAAAATATGTGTGGGAATAAGTGTGAATATTAAAAAAATGGTCAAAATGGGGCTTTTCAAAGCTATTGATTCTTTAATTCCCCTTGATGAATACTTAGCTACTTTTCGAGGTAATTAGTCGAGGGGGATTGAGATTCTTGGTTTTCTTAAGTGTTAATTATAGCATTGCGCGAGGACACGGCAATAGTTTAGTATGGAGGATTTTGGTATGTGCTTAATTACACATACCATTTACCTAGGAAAACGTGCTTAAAAGACTAAAAACATACCAAAAATACATTGTATTTGTGTGTTTTGCATATATATTGTGCAAGAAACGAATATCTAAGAAAAGGACAAAAACGAAGCCAAAAACGGACAAAACCAAGCACGGAATGGAAAGAGCGTGAAAAGTCAAAGTCAACAGTCAAAGCCAACCCCGAAAAATCAAAGTCAAAACCAACGTCGAAATGAAGAAACGTTAATGGGGCCCACCCGCACCCATTAATGGGTCGGGTTCAACCATTAGTGATAGGAAGACCAATATGGCCCAATTACCTTTTTATTTTAAAACGCCATTACCAATATATAAGTCCAAACAAGATAACAACCATAGGCCACAACATCACTTAACTTTCATAGTTAGTCCAAAAGGACTAACCATGCAATAGAAGTAAACAACTTCAGGGACCATTTCTGGCTCAAGCCCAACCTTACATCACACAAAGACCTTTCTGTGTAATACCACTTATCAACTAAGGGCCATTCGTGCCAAAACTCCAACCTCTACCCTGCACCCATATAAAAAATCAAATTCTGCCAAGACAAGGTTGCTTTCCCTCTATCAATTCTACCTCGATTCTTGCACCACCAACAAAACATCATTTCCTTACCTCATTACATCTCATATCACCTTAGCCAATCCAAGAAAATGCCATGGTCATGAAAAAGACAAGGAAATGAAGGGTTATGATCATACCCCCTTGGTGACCAAGAAAGATTAACGGCTTAGATAAGCTTTTTGACTCCTCTCACAAAGGAAACACAGCTGCTCTACACACTCAGTGAACAAGCACACAAGAAGAGCCAAGACCTTAGAGATTTTAGTATAAGTACAGGGCTAGTGTAGTTCATTGTTTTTTGTCGAATTTTGTTAATTCCAAGCTTTGTATTAACAAATTTGTACCATTTTAATACTGCAAATTACTTTTTCTATCATTAAATTTCTGTCTTTTTAATTTCCAAGCATTGTAATTTTTTAAGATTAATGAAATTTCATGTTTTTCTTTAATTATTTTTCATTTACTTACTTGTCATTTAAATACTATTTTTAAGCTCATATATAATCTTTTGAGTCATTAAAAGCTTATATAAAAGTCTATTTACTTTTCTATTCAAAAATCCAAAAAATCACAAAAACAGTCAAATTCAAAGAAGCAAGGTAAATAGTGGATGGCCTTGGTTTAAAGCTTCTTGGGAAGCATATAGGTTGGCATAAGCTGTTTTGAGAAACTTATTACCTTGCCAAAAGCTTTGGACTCTTATAAGCTCATTTTTTCAAATTTTTGCTTATTACTGTAGCACTGCTTATTATTGCTTAATTTATGCGTATTGTTGCTTATTTATGTTGCTTATTACTTGTTTATGCTTGTTTATTGCTTTTATGCCATTTATTTAAGTTTTTATGTTAAACTATCCTTAATAGCTTTTAACTGCCTATCTTTATTGCTTGCTTAAAGTGCTTATTGTCTGTTGAAATTTGCTTATCTTTGCTTAAATTTGCTTTGTTACAATCTGTCTTTAAAGTCCTTAGTTCAAATCTTTGCAAATCACTTTGAAAATTGGTTTTTAAAAACTTAAAGGGGTGTTTGGCATAAGGTGTCAAAGTGGGTCAATTTGGCTTAAAAACCATTTGGGTCACTTGGCCATCTTTAACAAGCTTTCTTTAAGCCATTAAATGCCGTTTTTAAGAATTTTTAAGTTTAAATGTTTGTTTTTAAGTTTTTTTTCTTCTAAAAGTTGTTTAAGGCTGTGGTGACAAAACAATTTTGAAATAGCTTATTGGATTAAGACTTTTAAAACAGTTTTTAAGAGTAGTTTTTATGTTGTTTTTAGTGTCCTAATGCAGTAGCATAAATGTCTTTTAAGTTTACTTTTGTGTTGTTAAAATATGTCAAAGTTTTTGTTAAGTGTCTTTTAGTCTAAAAACTGCCTTTTTCATTTTCAAATTTCAGTTAGTTAAAATAGTTTTTAGGATTTGAAATTTCGAGCATAAGCTTATTGGTCGTCAAACTCTATATGTTTTAACTTATTTTTCATTTTGAAGCTTATTTTCTAGCTTATTTTTATGCCTGCATATTGCTACTCCTCTTTTTAAGAAAACCAAAAAAATTGAACAATCTTTGTGAGTAGCCATTTTCCATAAGCCTTTTCATAGCTTAATTCTGTTTCAAACTGCTTTCTGTTTGCTTATTCTTGTAGCTAGTTGGATAAGCTTTAAGGTGATATAGCCCACAAGTCCATAAGGATCCTTTAAGGTGCTTAAAATTAAGCCCAAAAAGTTGTTCCTAGGCTGTTTGGCTATCTGATTAGTCCATTTTGCTTATTGCTTATTGTTTTCCTTTGCTTATTTTTGTTTAGCATTGTTTATTAGGTGTAGTTTAGCATTTGTTTTAGCTTATTTGCCTCTTTAGTTGCTTATTTGTGTCTTAAATTGCTTAACAGTTTAAGCTTGTTTAGACTTTGTGTAAAAAAACCAAATCAGTCCTCTTTTTAGCTTATTTCAGTGCTTATTTGTGGTTTCTAAAAAAAGTTGTTTTTTTAAATTTCTTATTTTCGGGTCCCTAAGCTTTTCCATAAAAAAATTTTAAAAATAAAAAACGGGGAAATTGGGAAGTTAAGGGTGAGCAAGGCTCGAACCCTCAACCTCAATCAACCTCTACCTGTTCCACACACACTCTACCGCTGCGCCCTTGGGACTTTTTCGTTATAGTCCCAAGTGGTTTGGTATTTAAGGGCTTTTTAGCCCATTTAGCTTATAAGCTGTTTTAGCTTATTTAACAGCTTATTTGATAAGCTGTGTTATCCATTTTATTTTTCTTAGATCCATCACTACTCAAGCTACTTTTTGTAATTTTTTAAGATTTTTTATAATCCGTTTAGTATTTTTTATATTTAATTTAGATAAAAATCGTTTTTAATTCATAAAAATTATAAAAAAGTCAAAAAAATATAATTCTTTTTTTTAATATTCTTTTATTGTTTAGGGCGTAGGAAAATTAAATTTGCTTTCGTAGGGTTAAATTTTTAGAATTTCAATTTTTTAAAGCCTTATTTGCTTTCGTTTTTAGGTTTCCTTTACTTGTTTTAGCATTATTATTGTAGAATTAGGAATCTAAACCAAAAATCTTTTAAATCATTCAAAAACGCGATCATGAACTCGACCGATTCTCAATTCACGCCTTGTTGGGAAACGACCTGGGAGATTTTAGATTTTGCTTTGGTCAAAAGTAATTTCCTAGAATCTTTTGGAGTACATATACTATATATATTTGATATAATTACCCCCTGAAAAGGCGGGTTATCATTTTGGCTCCGCTGCCGGGGAGGTGTGAACGATTATCGTGAATGTTTGAAGATTAGTATTTGAAGACCCTTCCCTCGTGAAGTTCTCATTCCCGTTTGTGAATATTTTCTTCTTATTATTATAAATATATAAAAATAAAAAAATATTTTTCGTCTTCTTTTATTGTATATATATAAAAATTTGTCCTTAAATAAGATTAAAATGCATCATCAAATCAATACTCTAAACTTTGAGTATTTCCATTAATAAGTTCCTAAACAAAAGATTTAAAACATGCCTTTGTGTCACTTGTGAAGTACGGCTTACCTTTGATTGATAAACAAACTATAAGAGAGGTATAAGGAGGGTTGTTCTGACGAACTACAACCCGAAAGGAGAAAGTTTTTAATAGCTCCGTGCTTTCCCGCTCCTCCGCTCCTTTGTGCGTTTTTCTTTTAGAGAGCTACCGTGAAGCAAGTTTATTATCGGTTTAAGTTATTCAATCTCATTTTGTCCTTTACTAAAATATTTGTTTAAAAAACTCACAAAACCAAAAATAATCTCCTTTAACCTCTTTGCCATTTAATTCTTCTTCTTATCCCTCTAATTTGTTTAATTCTTTTCCTTATCCCTCTTTAATTTTATCATCATGTATGGATTTAAAGAATGTTCGTCTTGTGAAGCTTTGTATAATAAAGAACATTGTTGTTCAAATGTGAGTTCTGTTGACAATTTTGTTCGTGATCCTAATCCGAACTCTTTTCCTTCCTACTCACCTTTACAACCCCAAACATCGTCGTTCAATCAACGTCGTTGTTTTCATTGTGAAGATACGTTAGAAGAAGATGAATATTGTAAACGGTGTACTTGCAAGAAGTGTGGATCTGGTCTTAGTAAAGGATTTTGCTTCATTTGCGCTTCAAGTAATGAAAATTCATCCATTGATGATTCTAATCCAAATTCTTTCATTGATTCTCCAAAAGTTTTCAACCCACCTCCGCAACCCCTAACTCATTCCATTGAGTCAATGAATGACAATCCTAACTTTGATGACACACCTCAAGAACAAAGTGTCCACTATCAAGACCCCAGTGAAAATTTTGCACAAAATTTTTCACAAAGTCCTCCACAAATCAACCAAAATTGTTGTTACGGGTGTGGTGATTCGTTAGATGGTATCTTTTGTCAACGATGTACTTGTGAGTCTTGTGGGAACGGTGCTCATTATGGCTATAATTGTCCGCCGAAAGTTCCGACTATCTCTAATCCGGAACCATGCAACAATCAAACCGTTGATGAGCTCCCACAAACTTTGCCAAGTTTTCATCCGACATGCTATTCTGGAGATGGAAGTTCATTCACTTATGATTCCACTCCTAATTTTGTCGATGATTCTCCTAACGTTTTCAACCCACCTTCACAACCACCGACGTATTCTTGTGAGTTTTGTGGGAACGATGCTCATTATGGTTACGATTGTCCACCTCAAGTTCCGTTTATCTATAATCCGGAACCGTGTTACAATCAAGACTTTAATTTCCCACAAAATTTTCAAGGTTTTCAACAACAATATATTTGTTGTACCCGCTGTGGGGGCCCGCATGAGACTTTTCAATGTCAACAAGTGATCTTCTACGAACCTTGTTGTGAAAATTGCGGAGGTCCTCATGAGACTTTTCAATGTCAACCGATGAATTATTATGAGCCCAATCTTTGTTATGAGTCTAATTATTCCGGTTTTGACCAATTTGAACCCCCACAACACCCCGTCATTCATCAACCTCCTCATGAGAAAACTATTGGAGAATCACTAGCAGAGGAATGGATGGCTAATATCGATCAATCACCTCCTCAAAAAAATGAGTATCCAAGATATGGAGGATCTGAAACAACATTATTTAGATGAAATGAAAAGTTTAATTAATGACTTACAAATTAAAGATTATCGTAATGAGAGAATGGATATTCAGTAAGAAGGGAATGGGAAATTAAGATTGACGAGCTTAAACAGAATTTCAATGGAATGAGTATTGAAATTAGGAAAAAGGAGAAAGAGCTTCTTCAACAAGAGCAGGCAGCTTATGTTAGAACTTCGCAATGGTTAGATGCGACTATGCAGGATGTCATGACACACGGAGAAGTAATTCTGGTTCAGCTCAATTTCTTGGACATCGACTTGTTAGCTCGTTCATCCAAAAAAGCAGAAAAGAACGCCATCTCCACTACGAAGGCTGAATACATGCCCAATCATGGGATGTTTGCCTCAACCACTGGATGCGTTCTCACTCCGAGACTATGGAATTCGTCCACAAATTCCGATGTATTTTGACAATCAAAGTGCTCATTGCTCTATGCTGAAATAGTGTTCAACACTCGCGCACCAATCACAATGATACCGTCATCACTTTTATCAAAGAAGCAAGGATGAAAGGAAAGTTATTGAGTTTTAATTTCGTGAGACAAATACCACCAGGCTACATTTTTACCGAAGCCTTTACGAGAGAGCGATTCGCAACTCTGCTCCACTGCTTTAGTTAAACAAAGTCACCAGAAACTCTGAAGAACACAGGAAGAATCTGTCACCGGTAACCAAGTGTTTCACATGTATATTGTGCATATTAAAAAAAAATAAAAATAAAAATAATAATAATAATTTAGTTTAGAATTAAAGGCTTGCCAGTTATATCCGACTGTAACCCGTCTTAACCCAGAGATTTAATGTACTTCAGTGCATTATTTCTCCACAGACACGAAGCTGTCTAAGCCCCGAACCATTTTTTCACATAAACAACTTGTTTTATCAAACATTTCGTTAACCAAATCAAACTTGACACGGTCATTGATTGATGGGAGAATCCCCCAGTATACTAACAGTTGTGCAGGTCAAAAGAACGTCCTGTTGCTGATTCTATTGCTGCAAGATTGACACGACCAACCGCTTACAACTTCAAGACAGATTGCAGTATCATTCCTGTCTAGGTATCTAAAGGTCTGGTTCAATTGCTCACTTGATATTTGTGCTATTTATAACCTCACCTCAAACTTTGAGGGGGAGATGATACATTTTAAGTCATTCTAATCAAAACCATTCACAAGTATTCATACTTTGATCGGGGAGAGAATTGTGACTAAACATGAAAAACCGATAATAAAGATTCGATGATTCTAAATGTGCAAAAGTCCTATCCATGCATTGGTCTAAATCATCTTCGATTATCGACGCACATGAGAGGGGAGCAAAGTGTTTAATATGATTCAAAAATGTCAAGGTACCAAAAGTTTTGTGTTATACACAAGTATCTTTAATAAATGACCAAAGAAATCTTTGGTTTCGATGTTCGAGAAAGTGATCTTATGAATGCTTATGAAGAGATGTTGTACCACCAGGGTATTCGTATGATGCTCATGCCTGGGTCTTCGACTGCGCCCACAAGTGAAGTGGATTTCCATATATGTCTCTGAACAAGTTGGATTTCCCTAGCACTTCATATATTTCGGAATAGATTTATCTAAACATCATCATAAGCCTTCTGTATTTAAACTTTCGTTTTGTGCCCCAAACAAATTTATAAGCTCATCGAATGTTTTCAAATCATTTTTGCCAAGGCCTTGCTACGGTACTTAATTGTATCAAGAAGTAAAACGATGAAAAAGGAATTGTACGTATAGTCAGCAATAGTAACTGTACTGACTCAACTCCTACCAATCTATAGTCGAAATACTTATAGTGTGTTAGTCTTCGGACATCTGGTCTAGAGAACGGCGAACATTAGGGAATCCAGATACTTAGGTATTAGAGGAACTAAGCTTGTCACTTGCCATAGAAAAAAAACCTGTCAAGGAGGTTCTATTAAATGAAATCTTTCTGATCACCGGTGCAGAATTCATACTGTAATCATTGATCCTCACGTAATCAAGTTAAGAAATCCGACCAGATTGAGTATCAGTCTATACTCGTCCCTCAAATATAAAACTTGTGTGGTCCTCAAAATGTTTTTCTAGGAACACATTAAGTGATTTAACATAAACCAAAAAATGATTTTTGTTGGTGACTAAATTGATACATGGCGAATGACGACTCAAAGTTTCCGATGCAAGACACATGCTCATATCCATACCACAGTATCTGAAGTAATCAAGAAATGTTTACATACAAGTGCTTCGCACAAACTTCTGAGAATCAATGTATTCTTCAATTCTAAAAGTTACAATGCTTAAGAAAGAGACCTCATCAAAGCTTACAAAGAATTCCAACAGATATAGCTGTGTAGACTAAGATCACGTATGTGCAAAGTCCATAAGTTATAGTAAAAAGGAAGATCACAAGTAATTCAAATAAGTAAAGCTTAAACAAGTCAAAGATCAAGATCAATTCATCACATCAAATTCTGAAGATCATGATCAAGGTGTTAAAGATTGAATTACCGAAGCACAACAAGTGAAGTACCCCATCAACATCGAGCTAAAGAGACAAGGTACGAGTGAACTTCTCATGGACTCATCTATGGGGAGATTGGTTAGGTTGGAGACCCTGGGAAATTTCTCATTCCGTATGGTTTTAGTGAGCTCAAGTGCGAGGCCCTAGCCGATCTAGGTGCTAGCATCAACTTGATACCACTCTTGGTTTGGAAAAAGTTAGGTTTACCCGAGCTTATTTCCACCCGCGTGACCCTTAAACTAGCTAACCGGGAGATTTGCACTCCAGTTGGAATTTCAAGAGATGTCTTTGTTCCGGTTGGAAGATTCACATTCCCAGCCGATTTCGTCATCGTTGATTATGAAAGCGATCCTCGTGTCCCCCTCATCTTGGGAAGACCTTTCTTACGGACCGCTCGTGCTTTGATTGACGTTCACGGAGAAGAAATGATTCTCTGTGACGGTGACGAAAGATTAATCTTGAACATGAGACATGATACTTCAAGCTATTCTAACAAGCCTAAAAAAGAATCAATCAACAAGATTGACATCTACAATGTATCTCATAAAGATTATCTTGAGGACTTGTTTGCAAATGAAAAGATAACAAATCATCAAAGTGGCAATCCCACTTTTTCTTCTCATATTAATTTAACTTCACCGGATGTTATCAATCCATTAAGTGGCAATCCCACTCTAATTTTGGAACCCGTGACCAAGTCTTCTTCTTCCCCCATAATTACTTCCTTCGAAGAAAGTAAGTTCATTTAGGAAGAATTCGAAGCTTATCTCACAAGTGATTCATTTCCACCGGGAAATAATGATCCAGTCGACCTTTTACTCGAGGAGTTCGCCGATGAACTCGCTCTTATCACATTTCCACCGGGAAATGATGATCTTCCTTTTGATATCGAATCCGATCTTAGAGAAATAGAATATTTTCTTAACAATGATCCTACCAAGGAAATGGATTCTATTCTCGAGGATTCGGTTGATGAGGGTAATCTTGAAAATCCTAATAACAATCTTGTTGATGCCATTCCCGAGATGTTCTCTGATGAACATACTCTTGATTATTCATCTATGATGTCGATGATGATCTTGTTGAACTTGAGTCCGATAATGATGATGTTTATGATGATCCATTTGACTCCAAGGAAGATAAAATCAAAGAGTCTAAACTCTTGATTGATGAACTTGATCCCCCTAGATCAAGTGATTTCCTTCCTTCACCCAAGTGTGACTCGGTTTTCTATGAGGATTTTTCCGAGCTTGATGCTTTGCCTTCAACTGATAACGAGGACAAAGTATTTAATCCGGGTATACTCATTCATGAGAACCTTTTTGAAATCACTATTCGAGTCACCAACTGTGCAAAGAATGTAAAGAAGACCACTAAAGCTTCTTTAATTCTTAAGGATTTTAATCCTCCTCTTTATGAACTTCCTTTCCACAAAGAAGTTCCCGGGTCTGAAATTTTACTCTCGTTTTCATCCAAAAATGAGGAAAAAGTTTTCAACCCCGGGATTCTAACTTCTAAAGGAGTTCATACTTCTCTTCTCCTGGAATTATCTCATCGGGGCCCTAAAGCTTTCAAAGTCATTAAAAATTTTAAAAGCCCGATGGAGATTTTTCCTTGCTCTTATGAAGAGGACATCCGTATTTTGGATGTTCCGTGTCTCCATTTCTATCCCCCTTGACCAGTTCAAGTATGGGGGGGATCGGGTCAAGCTAAGTGACCTTAAACAAGCGCTTCGTGGGTGGCAATCCATGCTTATCCTAATATAATTATAATAGTAGTAATGAATAAGTGTTTTTTGTTGTGAAAGGCTCGCCTCTTCCATTTTCCGTGTTTCATGTTTTGTGTTGTATGTCCAGGATTGCCCGGATTTTGAAGCCTATCGTGCTCGCGGTTTTGTCCTTCGATCACTCGAGCTTCACATCCCCAGCTTCATTTTGGGAATCTAATATCCAAATCTTATCGACTAACGTTTATCTTTAAGCATACTTAATAAAAGGCTTAGGATTTACGTAGAGACCCTTCTTAAAATATTGAGGACAATGTTCAGTTCTAGTATGGGGGGATCTATCGATTTGATTGTGCCTGCAGTCGTTGTTTTCACGTAACCCCGTTTTTACCACCAAAATACCAAAAAATGAAAAAAATTAATAATTTTCAAAAACAAAATAAGTGTTTTGTCACAATTTTAACTTTCTTGCTGGGTAGAATAAGAATAAATTTTGACTCGATCGAGCGTGTTGAGCTCTAGCTTGCTCCTTAACTTTTAGACTAAGCATTCGCGGATCTTTGCGAAGAACAAAAAATGATAGAGTTAAGTATGAGTTAGATGCTAAACAATGATTAGTTGGAAATCTTAAGAGCTCATAAGTGTAATTTGTGGCTTTTTTCTCCCATAAGCTCCTAATCGGACTAATAATACGTGCTCTCTTCGAAAATTAAACTTAAATCAACAAATTTTGAAGTATAGTCGATATCAATAATTTTAGTTCAAATTTATACTTAAATTTTCTAAAAATGAATTTTCTCTATATCGTGATATTATATGTTAAAAAAATAAAAAATAAAAAATAAAAAATGAGGTAATAATAATAATAAACTGTGGGCTAATAAAAGTTTACTGCATCTTGCCGGCTCACAATCGATGTTGTAGTCATCTAAAATAAAGCACATAGTATTTATCCGAGACTGATAAAAGTTTGCTGCATCTTGCGGGCTCACAACCGATGTTGCAGCCTTCTAAAAGGTCGAGGATTTCTTTAAGAATGAATAATTGTATTAAGTGTAGTAAACGTGAATAAATATAGGGAAAATCATTTTTTCTTAAATTTAAATATGCTTTTGAACTAAGACTATTTCGTTTTAAGTTGTGATTTTATGTATAAACGGAAAACCTAAGAGTTTTTGAAACCGAAGGTCCGTGAGTCTCGATACTAGTCTTTGTGGGGTGTCAAAATCCTGGTCACTTAACCGCAAGGTTGGGATGTGCCGAGACGAAAGTTGCTACATGAGATGATCTCACCTTCAAACTCATTATTCTCGGGTGGAACGTGAAGCATATAATTTTGCAAAACGTTGATCTATGGTTGAAATTCAAAATGGCACACTCACCTCATATATAATAATTGTCGGGGGTGAAAAGTTCACAAGTTACAATATGAGTAGTGTTAGCATCTTAACTTATATTTAACGGTGATTTTGTTTTAAGCTTGGTTTGGAATAAGTGAAAAGTCAGTAACGATGAATTTATCCTTTTAGGGGAATTTTAGGATTGAAATGTTTCTTGTTCTATGATCCCTAAAAGTTATAAAATAACGAAAGTCAAACATGTTAGGTAGTTTCTTAAAAAGAAAAGTAAAAAAATAAGAAAAAAGAAAAATACAAAAATATGTGTGGTAATAAGTGTATATATATTTAAAAATGGTCAAAACGGGGCTTTTCAAAGCTTTTGATTCTTTCATTCCCCTTGATGAACACTTAGCTACTTTTCGAGGTTATTAGTCGAGGGAGATTGAGGGTCTTAGTTTTCTTAAGTGTTTACTTATAGCATTGCGTGAGGACACAACAATAGTTTAGTATGGGGGATTTTGGTATGTGCTTAATTACACATACCATTTTCTTTTAAAAACGGACTTAAATGAGCAAAAACATACAAAAAATGCATTGTATTTGTATGTTTTCACTTATATTGTGCAGGAAACGGATATCCGACAAAAGGACGAAAAATTAAGTCAAAACAGATAAAACCAAGAACGGAATGGAAAGAGCGTGAAGCAAAAGTCAAAATCAAAGCCAAAACGTCAAAGTCAAGGCCGAAGCCGAAAAACGAAGAAATACTTAATGGGCCTACCCGTACCCATCTAATGGGCCAAGTCAGCCCATTAATGTATCATATGAAGACAAACACCAATAAAAAGGCCCAATCGCCTTTAAACTTATACTCGGCCCGAAACTAAACTAAGCCCATACCCCTTTAACACTCGTTAAGCCCAACTCCCTTATTCACCTTAACGTTGTTAGTCAAATAGGGATTGTGATTGCAATTGAACCATACAACCTCAGGGGCTGAACTTGCCAAATCCTTTAAACTTTTACACCACAATGGACTAACCTTGAAATAGAACTATACAAAGTGAAGGACCAAACCTGTCAAACCATCAACTCTTACCCTGTTTCCCCAAACCCAGTCAAACCAAAACCCTTTATATGAATTTTCTCACCAAAAACCCTGTACATCCCTTCCACCCACGTGCTACTGTTCATATGTCACTCTCACTTCCCCTACAGCCCCCATGACAAACACATACCCCCCTCCTAAACCCCACACCAGCTAGATGACAAAAACACCTTGGCAATCCCTTACAAGACCATTGGTTGAAGGTTGAAGACAAAAAAAATGGATGGCTATGATTCTAGGCTTGGAGAACAAGAAATTTTAAGGGCTAGGATGAAGCTTTGAGCTCTCTCACACAACGAACACAACAAGCACACCTCAAAGGGCTCATACGGATATATAAAGTGTGTGTTTTTCACAAAGGAATGTAACTAGGAGTAGGATAGTTATAGAGTAGTATAGCTTAATGTTTTCAGATTATTTTAAACTTAATGTCTTTTAAAATTTCAAGTCGTGTAATCTTTTTAAGGTTTTAATGAAAATTTTAGTTTCATGTTTTATGCTTAAAATTGCCTATTTGCTTACCTCGGCTTAATTGTGCTTAAAATCTGTTGGAACTTGCTTAATATAACTTATATAACTTATATAACTTATTAGATATCTGGTATTGCACAATTGTAGCTTAAATCTGTATCTTATAGTTTTTAAATGGAAAAATCAAATTTGAAGGAGTGTTTGGTTTAACCCAGTTGGAGGGCTCAAAAAGGGTAAAAACAAGTTTGTGTCCTTGACCAATCTTAGATTAGCTAGATTATTGCTTAAAAGTTAGTTTTTATATGGTTTCATAGATTAAATTTTTGTTTTAAGGTCAAATAAGTCTAAGTTAATGAATCTGTGGTGTTAGTTTTTTTTTTATTTTGCTTAACCCTAGATCTTGGTATTTTGAAGCTTGTAGTTGTTATTTTCACGCCTTAGTATGATTTAGAAGTAATCTAGTTAGTTTGCAATTGTTTTTCAAAATCCTGTTCAAATCTGTCATTTTGTTTTAAAAGTAAAAAAAAAGTTCAAACAACACTTTTTAATCCAATAGTAGGGTAGTAAATGTTTGTTATAGGTTCTGATTTATGCTTGCATAGCTAGGTAGTAGTATAATCTTTATTTGATTTCTATTTTTAAGCTTTCATAAGCTCATTTACTAGTTTATCTTGTGGACTGCAAAAGCAAAAATTAGTTTGCCTCAAAAGTCCAAGAACATGGCTGTAGTCTAAACAACCCCATTTTAATTTGCCTTTTCCAGCTTATTTAGTTATTCAGGTTGCCTTAGTTTTGCTTAATTGCCTACTCCTTAGAACTAGCTTATCAGCTTTTCACTTTTTAGCCTTTAGTTTTTGCATTAAGCCACTAGAATTTAGTTTTGAAAGTAGCTAGTTAGGACTGCCTCTATTGACAACAATGCCACTTCAGTTGCTTATTAAGCTTATATGTGCTTATTGATGATTAGAAATGCTTATTTTTAGTATAGAACTGTTCCTTAAGTCAGTGTTGAGTTGTTTTTTCTTATTTGTTTTTTTCCTTTGCTTATTTGAGTTTAAAAATGCTTAACAACTTAGCTTTTTCTTTGCTTAGTATTAAATCACCATTCTGTCATTTTTTAATCGCTTATTTTTGGCTTATTTTTAAGTTGTGTGAAAAGTCCCTTAATTAATGTTGCTTGTTTTTGCTTATTCTTTAAATGTCTTAAAAAGAAATATAAAAAAAAAGTTTTGAAAAAAAGGAAGCCATGGGGGTCGAACCCATGACCTCCCCCTTGTACACAAAGCCTCAACACTGCACTCTGCTACCATAAACGCCCTTGGGTCTTTTCTGCTAGGATACCAAACATTAATTCTTTTAACCCTTTTTTGCAATATAAGTTATCAGCCTTTATTAGCTTATTTAGTGCTTATTTCAATAAGTACTTTTCACCATTTTATTTTTCCTAGATTCAACATTAGTCAAAGTACTTTTCATAATTTTTTCAGATTTTTCTCAATTAGTTTGCTATTTTTAATCATTTTATTTCATTAAAACTGTTTTTAATACATAAAAAATTAAATAAAATTCAAAAAAATATAATTCTTTTTTTAAAAATTTTCTTTTATCATTTAGGACTTAGGAAAATTAAATTTACGTGCGTAGGGTTAAATTTGCTCAATTTAGTTTTTTAAA
Source organism: Tanacetum coccineum (assembly GCA_026074375.1). Taxonomy (NCBI): domain Eukaryota; kingdom Viridiplantae; phylum Streptophyta; class Magnoliopsida; order Asterales; family Asteraceae; genus Tanacetum; species Tanacetum coccineum. The sequence continues at coordinate 16,647 of BQNB010024512.1, read as the reverse complement.
GAACGGGATTTGATCCTGTTATCGTTTTCGTGTTTTAACTTTAATTGCCTTTATTTTTATGTTTCTCGTAGAATTAGGTTTCATTTATTTGCCTTATTTTGCTTCCCGTAGATTTTTAAGTTATTCCATTGCCTTTTTTTGCTTTCCGTAGTGTAGGGGTCTAGGATTAATTCCTGAGCCTTTGCTTGTTTTTCCACGTCAGATCTAAGTCATCCTTATTTAAATCTCCATAATTTCCGTAGAATTAGAAATCCCAAACAAATCCTTCTTGTATTCAAGATCCAAAGTTTAAATCCAAGAACGTAAAGTCAAATTCACGCCTCGTTGGGTGAACGGAACCGGGAAACTGCCCGAAACTCATTTATATTGTACCCGTGAGTTTGTTGACCTTTTTCCTTATAGGTTGACTAGGTTGACTTGCGGGGATTTTATATTTGATATTTTAATATATTATTTGAGATACCGTCAGTGACAAGCTCGTGAGTTAGAGTTTAAAAAATCAATATTGTACTACGATGTCTACATAATATGTCTCATTGTCTGCGTGTTGGGACAAATCATTTGGATGCGAACACAACTACTGGATTATGGATAGAAGTACAACAGAATACCGATGTATTCCGATTCAAAGAGCGCTATCGCTATTTCATACAATCCGGTTCAGCATTCACGTACAAAACACATAGACATCCGGTATCATTTTATTAAAGAACACGTTGAAAAGGTACGATGGAATTATACTTTGTCGGAACTGAATACCAACTTGCGGATCTATTAACTAAAGCTCTTTCGAAAGAACGCTTTGAGTACTTAGTTCATCGCATTGGTATGGGATGTATGACTCCAACATAGTTGGAACGTCTGGCAAAGTTATCTTCTTAGAAAAGATCATACATCAAAACTTGTAAATAAATTTTTCAAAAACCAAATAAAAATTTGCAAAAAAAACCCCCCCCCCAACAAAAAAAAAACCCCCCAAAAACACAAAAATAAAAATATTATATTCCAAAAAGATTTCTTAATGTTTTCAAATATTAATAATCAAATACAAAAATCAAAAATCAAAAAAATCAAAAACATAATTTAATCAAAATTCACATGTCTTTACAAATCAGATTCATGATTCACTACTTTTCTCAATGATACTTTTCTTTGTTTAAATGGATCATGATCTGAGGGGGGGGTATTTTTAACAAATCATGTGGTTATGTAATTCCCATTCAGGTACATCACCTGAATTTTAAATGCACAAGTGCTTTCAAAATCCAATAAAACAATGATCTCTCAAACTCTTAAGAGTTTTTATAAAAAAACATGTACACTTTCGAGGGGGGGTTTTCTATTTCTGTGATAATCTGGACTTTGAAAAAAGAGAAAAATATCATTCAAATACTAATTGTGCAAAGGGATCATATTCCAAAGGGGAGTTTTTAAAGATTTTGATAACAAAATTCGGTTACAAAAACTACAAGGGTCAAAAATATCATTTTTCAAACAAAACTCGGAAAGATGAACTCCAAGGACTACAACTGTCAAATTCAAAACTAGTAAATTCGGATGGTATAAAAGGAATTTATAATTTCATTTCTTAATTTTCTATATACCAAATTTCAAACTGAGAAAGAGGAAAAATCAATCTTTTTTATTTAGAGTTCATTTACAATGATCATAACGTTCTTCTTTTTCTCAAAAGATAAGCTATATAGTGGTTTACATGTTTTGGAAAAGGTTTCATGAGGATCTTAGTATTTGAGCATCATAATCCGGTTGAATTAACGGTTATCGAGTTTAGGGTCTATTATCATTTGATGTTAGATATAGATTGTTGTTGTTTAAAATGATGATTGTATGTAGTTAATTATAAAATTAGATGTGTAATCATCAAAAATTACAAACTCGACACGCTAGTCAAACTCGGGAGAACTCCGAATTTGTTAAAACGTATTTAAAATGGCTAAATTGAGTTTCAGAATTTAAAAAGGGATTAAAAGATTGAATTTCATGCAGAATCTGACAAAAAAATTCTTGTTTAAAGAAGTTTGTGTTCAAAATTGGGAGAGTCAAACTCGGCAGTCAATGGTCAAAATGTCAAACTCGGTAAAGTCAAATGTTATTTTCAAAAGTGTCGAATTTGTTGCTATGTGCATACAATTTTTTAGGAAGGGGCTTATAAGACTAATGATGTGTTAATGATAATTGTCTGAGTGTGTTTTCTAATGCTCAATTGTTTGTATCACGATCAGTTTCTTATGTGAAGTTGAACCTCAATCGTTTGTGAAAAAGTACTACAAAAAAAACAATTGAACAAGATTTGATGAATGTTATACTATGTGTCAAATAGGTCTATTCTCAATTATTTAAGTGGTCTAAGTCATGTTCGGTTTTGACCGACCACTTGTCAAGAAACTAAAGGTTGTCTTGGATGATATTCATATTCCTTCCCCAACTCTACTGAACTCAATAAGACCAACCATCATTGATAACATCTCGTATGAGTAATTCGAAGAGAATTTGTTCAGCTCAGGTCACTCTGAATTCTCACCTACTCTTCCTCTAAAATTACTGACAAAGTAAAGGGTAAAGCCCAAGTCTTTGATAATGACCAGCTGAAGCAACTTTTGTGTTAGCCTCAATTTATTGAGTCGAACAAGGAAGCTCGGTCACTCTATGATGGAGCTTCGGTCTTTAATTAGTTAATGTTGTAATAAAATATTATCGGGAATCGGGCTCGATAGTTAATCTAATATTGTATATGTTTCGGGTTTAATCCCAAGCAAAACCCGAGCCCGAGTCCTATTTAAATATCCGTCGCGTCACATTAAATGTGTAGGGGTATATATATAGATATTTTCTCACATGAAAATATCTAATCTCACAAATCTCTCAAAAATATCTTTTTCCTCTTTTCTCTCATCTCTCTCTTCGCTCTCTCTCTCTCTAAACAATCTTCTCTTTTCTTAGTTTCTTGATTGAATCGTGTTATGAAGTGTTAGAACGGGTTCCTACAATTGGTATCAGTCACCTCGAGTGGGTTTAGTGATTTGTTTGTGGTAATTTTTTTAAGCTTATTATTCGGTAATTAGTTTTTGTTTTCATTTCGTCATCATTTTTTCTTGCAACAAAGTGTCGTTTATTTTCTCTTTACGTGTTCTTGCAACAAAGTGTCATTTTCTCTTTAAGTGTCATTTTCTTGCAATAAAGCTTATTTTAACTCTTAATATTCTATTCAACCTTATACAAGCTTTTACTTGGTTTTTTTTCTCATGTAAAAGGCTGAAACGAAGAACACAAAAAGGTGTACTCAATGTGTTTGATATTTTAACACACCCGAACTAGTCGAAAACTTGTGGGAACCGAACGAGTTTCATCTTTATAGAACCGAACGAGTTTCATCTTTATAGAACCGAACGAGTTTCAACTTCTTGAACCGAACGAGTGGAACACGACAGCAACAACCGAACGAGTGGAAAACACGTTTGCACCGAACGAGTGTAAACGTTCGAACCGAACGAGTGGAAAACTCTTGAGCCGAACGAGTGGAAACTTGTACAACCGAACGAGTGTAAACATCTTGAGCCGAACGAGTGGAAACTTGTACAACCGAACGAGTGTAAACATCTTGAGCCGAACGAGTGGAAAACGTTCGAACCGAACGAGTGGAAAACTTATACAACCGAACGAGTGTCATTCCAAAGATCACCGAACGAGTGCATTCTCTTTTGGACCGAACGAGCAAAATTTTTGAAGGACCGAATGAGTTCATTCACTTGAGAGCTGAACGAGTAAAAATCTTAAGGACCGAACGAGTAATTTTTTTTACTTGGACCGAACGATTTTTTGTTTAGCTTGAACCGAACTACATCACACACAAGAACAAAATTTTCGGTTCTCTTCTAGCTTGAACGAGTTTCTTCACGTTTTAACAAATTTTCGGTTTTCGGTTTCGAGTATCGGTTGACTACACGACTTATAACTTAGACCGTTGTGTTCGTGATTCGTTTTCGATCAACGTGGTGTATTTAGTTTTTACCGACGATAACCGTGCGACTCCGCGAGATCAAATTTACAAACGTTAACATTTTTCTAAATTTAAAATGAAAGAGATGATGTATCAGGGAGGGAAACACGTTTTTTAGTTGTTATAATTTCAATTTTACACTATTGGCCCCTCAACTTTAAAATAGTTTTTATATTTAACATTTAGATTTTAATTAGTTTACTATTAACCCTTTGTTTTTTAAGCAAGATTAAATATAACCTTTTACTTTCATACTTTTTCATTTTTTTCTCTTTTAAACTTTTAATCTTTGTTATTTTTTTTGGTTTTACATTTTAGTTTTCAAAATTTTCAATTTTAGCCCTTTCGTTGTAAGAAATTTCCACCGTTCATCGTTTTAGCTCACAAATCGTTTACAAAAGTTCAAGTTCTTCAACGACAACAACGATTTCAACAATAATTCTATTTTTACGGTTTTCTTGATTTAGTAAAATCCCGCGAAATACTCTTGTATTTTCTCGGTTTAGTCAAGACTTGTAAAATCCCGTAAAATAGTTTTCCACAACAACAACAATCACTTTACCTGCTTAAGATCCAACAAAATTTTCACACTTCATAATTCACGTTAAAATGGAAACAAAGAATACTTCATCTTCGGGTTCAGTGTTAGAGGAACCAGAGATACAGAAACTGCAGATGCAAGCAAAGATTTTCAAAGAAAACTCCTTGAACAAATTAAATGCACTTAAATCAACCACTCAACTTCTCGAAAGACAGAGTATATTGTATCAACAAGCTTTTGCACAACTCTTTGGTGATAGTGTCAAACCTTCAAGTTTTCAGTTATCTAACACAGAATAACTTAGAAACACTTTACTCATGCACACTTCACGAGATGGATTCCAAATCCGCTCTAAGTGTGATCAAAGTACAGTTTGAAAGGTTCATTAACTCTGACTTGTTAAAGCCTCTCGATATTTATTCAAGATCTTTTTCATCAGATCAGAAGAAGAGAAATCTTCAGAAATACACTACAATTACCAGCTCAAACAATTCAAGGAAAATTCACATCCATAACATGTAACTTCCATTTGAGCAATGTATAATAGAAAGAGCAAGTCATGATCAAGAGCTCCAAGATGACGTTGAAAAAGTTAAAGTAGAAAGACAGTTGCAATTCAACAGAAGCAAGGTCAAGAGGTTCAATCACCGGTTATAAGTTAGGAAAGGAAACAAGAAGAGGGATTGTATCAGATGAAGAGATTGAGAAACAAGAATTGGAAGCTACATTACAGTTTCTGCAAAGGAAATTAGAACGTCATACCTCAGAATCAGTTCTACTACTGATACGCCTTTGGAACAGGTACAAACAATGAAGAAAAGAATGTGTTTTGCCAATGAAAGACAACATTCTGAAAACAGCTGCAAAATGTGCTGAAGAGCATTCCGCGCTTACCAATTTAATTGCAAATTTAACTCTTATACTGATGAAACCAAAAACGATTTTAAAGCCAATTAAAGAAATGCTACGCAACATTAGACGCAATAATTGGAAGAGTGTACAAAACTAACCTTGATGAGACTAGTATGGCTCTGGGTAGGCTACTAGCAGTCTGGATAGTTTTGTCTGATTGGCACTTCATACCAACAACTGAGGCTTGAGAAGTACCGGCCCTTATTGACCTAACGAGTGATTATAAATACTTCAAACAAAGTTAATGAAACTCTAGGACTATTAGCTCGTAAAGACCATGACATACAAGAAGGGTTTAAAAACTAAAACCCAATGAAATTTTAGTTGTCTACAGAAACACGATGTAAGCTTGTTCAAAAAGAGAGTCAGTTAACTAGGTCCCAAATTGGAAGGACAACTCAAAGAGAAAAGTACGTTATTTCGATTATAAGTTAAGTAAAGGAAAAGACATTGACGATCCGATGATTGAAATGGGACAAACAAATAAATTTTTTTTAAATGAAATTCTTCTAAACGCAATCAGTCAATTCAGACCAGTTCGATGATGTTAGCATCACCCCAATGGCCGCAACGTATAATGGTAGATCAACCTTTGCTAAATCCAAAGTACCTCAAGATACTCAATCTGAAAAGCCTGTTTGTATAGATCCCATATGATACATCTGATCCTGCAAATAGATTTGCCCCAAAGGGAAGAAGACAGTTGACATCTTGAAAGAGAGTAGATCAAAATTGGATAAAGACAAAGTGAAACCATATGATTACACATATCAAAACAGTCTTTATGAAACTTTCAAACCACCATCCAAAACCTATCTTGATCAGTTGTTTTTTTTTTTTGGAACGCGCTAAAGAATTAGAAGATAATTGGAAAAAAATGTTGTTTAGGACAAAGCCAAACATGCTAAAACCTGGCCTTTCTACCCATTTATAAATCCATTTAGTAAAAGTTAGAACCACTTTATAACGAAATGACAACAACATCAAATCATTTTAGAACCATTTTGTCAACAAACTTGGTCTAATCATACAGTAGTTGCATTTCCTAACCACAACTGCTAAGTACTATATGGAAAGTTTTGATCAAAACCTTCATTAATAGCCTCTTTCAAACAAAACTATACTGGATAGTCATTGTTTTGTTCATGTAATTAAAAAAGGAAATGAATTGACGATATGGATTACGTTAAATCCTTGAAATGTGGATTAGATTGACGAACTTGAATCAGAAAAGTCTGATTTTTCAAACATATATGATCAATCTTCTCGAAGAGTGTGTGTCCTAAAGGTGTTCTACCCTTATGTTCATATTTGCATTCTCTGTCTGATTTAAATGCTAATACTGAATTACAATGCTTGTATCTTCATAAAGTCAAAGAATGTGAATGTCTTGCACAAAAGCTTTCGAAACAAACTGAATCTGTTAACAAAGAAGTTCATAATAATTTGTTAAAAAGTTTTTCTAAACTTGAAAAACACTCGATTTCTCTTGAACTTGCTTTACAACAATGTAAAGAACAAATGAAAAACAACTCAGTTTGCAAAGAAAACGGATCTAATGTATTTCGAAAAGAACGTGAACAATATCATGAAATACAAGATTTGAAAGCTCAAATGCAAGACAAGAACATAGCCATAAGTGAGTTAAAGAAACTCATCGAGAACTGCAAGGGAAAGTCTGTGGAAACTCAGTTTAATAAACCATCTGTTGTTCGACAACCAAATGCTCAACGAATTCCAAAACCATCAGTTTTAGGAAAACCGACTCCTTTTTCAAATTCTCCTGAAATGAGAAGTTTTCAAACGAAACAGTCGGTTAATAAAACTAATGTGTCGGATGGTTTGTTTAAACAAGTCACTCAACAGAATTTGCCTCAGATTAGAAAACAAGCAGTTCGAAACACCAATGTGATTGCACCTGGCCCCTCTAGGAATTGCCCAAAGCATGTGTCACATCAGTCACCAAGGGAAAAAGTAGGCTCAAATGACATGGTTCATAACTACTACCTAGAGAAAGCTAAGAAAAGTGCACAACTTCAGAAAGACAAAGAAGTGAATGGAAAACCTAGTATGATTGATCCTGCTAGATTACCCAACACTGCTAATGGTTGCAAACCAAAACCTAGGAATTGGCAAGCATCAATGAGTAGTCGGGTTTCAAACAAAGATGTTCACTTAGGAGAACATAGGAAACAAAAGCCTTTCTTGAAGTTCAATGACTTGCAATGTCCTACATGCAAAAAGTGCCTTTACAGTGCAAATCATGATGAATGCGTCTTAGAATACCTCTCAAGGTTAAATCCTCGTGCCTCTGCACAGAATAAGGATGCAAAATCCCATAAGACAACAAAGAGATATATGCCCGTAGAAAAGTCAAGTGCATCTAAGAAACCAGAAAGACAGATCCCAACAGGACATAGGTTCTCAAACAAAAAGACTACCACTGTCCCTGAGAAAATAATGAATCCTAGATCTTGTCTTAGGTGGAAACCAACGGGTAGAATCTTTAGTAATGTTCGTCTTAGGTGGATTCCCACAGGAAAGCTACTCAACTCTTGCATGGGCAAGGTTGACAGTGAACCCACACATGGTTCAATAGTAGATATCCCTCATATTCAGGCATGCAAACAAACTCTGGGTTTAAGTGCAGGTACGTCATTCAATGGTCAAAAACAACAACGAATTGACATAACTGCAGATGCACTATACAATGAAAAGCAGGAAAATCTCAGAGTGTGGTTGCTAAAATTTTTGATATCTAAGAAACCAGTGCCAGAATGGTTTCACAAAAGATGAGCTACATCAAATGGTGTCTGCTGAAAATAACACTTCAGGCCCCGTTCCTCAATGCTCAAAATGACGTTTGAACACAGCAGTTCAAGGCTCGGTCATCAATGTTCAAATGGTGTCTGCTACAAATAACACTTCAGGCCCCGTTCCTCAATGTTTAAATAACGTTTGAACACAACAGTTCAATCCTCGGTCATCAATGTTCAAATGGCGTCTGCTGAAATATCAACCTCTTAATCTCATGGTATATAAGAAATTTGTGCTCAAAAGCTGGATTTCACTGAATGGCTAGAGTTGCATGCTTTGGCATCTAGAACACAGACTAAGTCAAATGATCAGCTTCTCAAGAACTTAAAAGACAAGTTTTAGTAGGTAGCTACTAGGGCTGGTAAGCATGGTTTTCACCCTTCATCGTAACTAACAACCTTTAAATTTCCTTTAGCAGAGAAGAAACCAGACAAGAAAAGGAAGAGGAGGACTGAACTTATTCATGATGTATTTGTCAAGGAAAGCATAGTTGTGTATGGTAATCAGAGGAACCTAACCTTAGTGTGGTTGGAAAGGCTGGTATGGTGATCAAAGAACCTGAAGCTGGAATCTTCCTATACAATGGAAACTTTGATCTGGTCTTTCAAAGAAGAAGTGAGTACACTTTGGTAAGTACTCCTCAGCTAATCAGGATCCAGAATCTGATCAATATAGACTCTAAATATGCTCAGCAGGTTTATGATGAATTGATTTATGAAATTGAGTCTAGGCCTAATTTTGTACAAGTGAGGGAAATTGTTGAAAAGAATCTAGATGGTATGGACTAAATGTAATATAATGTAATGAATGAATAATTTCTCTATTAATTATGTGTAAGAAGAAGTTGTGTACTCACTTACAATAATTATTTACTTAGCATAATTTATATTCAAATAGGGAGAGATTGTTCGGCCAGTTCAGTACCCATTGTCTCTGCTTAGATTTAAACAAAAATTAAGCTAAGTGTTGAATACTCGCTGATTGGACATCATCGAGCAATGAAGGACTCACTGAGTGCAAAGCCTCAGCGAGCAACCTCAGACGTATTCAAGTTAGAGACATCAAAAAGGAATTCAAAGATTACTTGAAGACATACTCGTCAGCTGGGATGGATATCAGCTGATATGTAGGTGGAATACGCTGATGGTTCTAAGGAGAGTCAGGGGTGGCAATACCCTGACATCCTATTACCCTTTGAAGAAGAACAAGTTGAGCTTCTGATTATTTATAAGTGTGTTTTAGGCGGGATAATTCAATAAATCAAAATGGCGGGATAGAGTGTCCTTGAATTAAAGCTTGTGTCTAAGTACGAAGTTGGTAAAAGTAGTAAACAGTTGGCAGAACTGTTCACTAATGTATGGGTGAGATGTTTCTAGGAATGGACGTGCATTTAATGCAGACGTACTTCACCACAGGATTCTTGACACATCCCAACTACCTCCACTAAGGAAGCTACCTCGTATCACTATAAATATGGAATGTTGTAAGGAGTAAATGCTATCGCTTTTATTGTTGTCGCTATTATAAACATTTACTCCTTTGTCTAACTTACACATTAGTCAGCTGATCCTATCAGCGCGACTATACAAATTTTATTGTAAACTCGATATCTTTTTGAGTTTACTTGTTCAAAGGGTAACCTTACATTGTCATTCAATAAGTGTGATCCATAGCACTTTGTAATACTTTAATTATATCAATAAAGCATTACACGATTGAAAAGTTATTACTTGTGTTATTTGTTTAAAGATAAGTGTTATATTTCCTAGGAGACGTGTTATTTGGGACTTTCAGAGTATTTTAAGCACAATCGTATATTAATTTTTTAAAAATATGTTTTCGCTTTATATGTAGTATAGATAAATAGAAAAACAATAAAAGTTTTGAGTTTTGGGTAAGCAATTTTTAAAAATACCTTTTAATATAAGCTACTTTGAACGACTAAGGGGGTGTTTGAGAATTGCTTATATAAAATAGATTAAGCATTTTTGATATCGCATAAATATATAATCAACGTTACAAAACGTGATTTTGATATATGGTGTTTGGCTTTGATTATGTTGTCTGATATCGCAATAATCAGATAATCAGTTGTTTGAGTGTTTGGCAATAACTAAAATAACTCGTAAAATTACTAAAAAAGACACTATATGTTCTAGAATTACATTAGCATATTATACTTTCAAAATCAATAACTGTTATAAAAAATAAGTAAGCACTATATTTAAAGTCATATAATATAAAATAAAAATATGCTAAGCGTAGTACAATTTTACACAACATAATTTGTTGTATACTCCGTAAATTGTTTACTATTTATAACTTAAGAGCACTCGGTATCTGATGGCTTGGCGCCATCGCACCAACCCAGCTTTGTCTACGGCGCACGACACTGGCGCTGGTGCCATGAACTCTCGCGCCATAGTGACCAGCCCTTGCGGTAGGGAAAAAAAATTTTGTTTGAATTCTATACGTTGTGTAACGGCTAGGGAGCGTTTTTTTGTATTAAATACCCAAAAAAATTCAATTTTTACCCTTTAAAAATTTTATAAATACCTTTTTATTATTTCATACTTCACACACGCTTACAATATATTTTATAACATACATTTTTCTACTTCTCTCATTTTTCCCTTAAAAAATGAATCCCGACAATCAATGGGTTACCGGTATGCTAAACGACCCAAACAACCAAATTCCGGGTTCGTCTTCGAAACTGACCAACAATCCAGGCTCTTCCATACAACCAGATGCCTTACTATCCCAACTTCCAAAACCCATTTGCTAATCCCGACGAACAAATGCTATTTAACCAATGAAAAATGCAAATGCAATATAACCAATTTTCTCAACAACAACAACAACAACCAAACCAAGTCACTGCTTCCCAACCACAATCCGACCAACAATCTTTCCACCGACATGACAAAGACAAAGATGAAGACGAAGACGATGCGGTTCTGATCCCGACATCGAAAAAAACAAATGGAGCCCGTTTGAAGAAAATGTCGAAGAAAAACAAAGAAAAAGAACTGCAAGTCGAACGGACCCGAGCTCGAAATTTATGGATCCAAGGCGAGGAGTTGCTTTTGGCGAAAAGTTTCATTCAAATATCTGAGGATCCAAAAACATGTTCAGATCAAAAAAATGATACGTTTTGGTATAAAATGGACATATACAATGAGAAAGCCAAGAGAGACAACTACCCGACTCATACCAAGAACTTGTCGACGGGAAAGTGGATTCCAATGAATCGAGATGTCCAAAAGTTTAATTTGTTAGTGCAAGAAACGCTTGTTATGAGTGAGGAGAACGATGAATATTGGATGACGAGGGTCAAAATATTGTATGAAACACACATGGGATCGGATTTTAAGCACAAGAGCACTTGACTTTTTTTGAAAGACAAGCACAAGTGGAAAATCCTGAATCGACATTGGCAAGACGAAATTGTCTTCGGGGTACCAACGAGGAACCCAAACATTTTGGAGAAGACGCGTTGCCGCGGCCACCCGGGGAACATCGAATTGCTAAGAGTAAACGTTCGTCAAACTCGACCGCTAGTTCCGGTTCAAACCCGACAATGTTTCAAGAAATGATTGCACAACAATACGAGTTATATTGCTAGGAAAAAATAGATGTTATCGAGCGAGAGGCAAACTCGAGAATTAATCTATACACTTCTCAAAAGATTTCTGAGGACATGCGAGTGCTACAAATTGACACACGCGGATGGATCCGGTCGACACGGCTATCATCAACGCCCAAAAAGCACGAGTCCAGGCGTTATATCAACCACAAAACTAGTCGACACGGCTATCGTTAACTTTGTGTTTTTTAATATTAATGTGTTTTTAATGTTTTTTTTCGTAATGTTTTTTTATTTCTATGTAATGTTTTTTTATTTAATGTAATGTGTTTTTATTTTAATGAAATTTATTTTAATTATATTCTGTAAGTTTTATTTTATGTAATTGAAAAAAAATAGCCCAAAGGCACCACATTTTCTGGTGCCAAAGGATACGGCACAAAATGTGATGCCATAGGAATTCTGATGCCATAGCACATTTTGTTGACGTGGAAGCACTTTTTGGCTATGACACCAAACAAACGGCACGAGAGTATCTCGTGCTCTTATAACTACAATCTGAAACAACATACTATTTTAGGGCAATAGAGTAATTTTGATAGAAATAAAAAGCCGCGTTCCACAAAAGCAGGTGCTCACTTACTTTTACAAATTGACATTTTGGATAAGGGTAAAACGCAATTAACCACTTATTATATATGTTTTTCCAAACATTCAAAACAAATTTTAACACCATATAAGACGCTAGTCTGTTTTGAGTTATCTTGTTGCCTCTTGATGTTTTTTCTTTTTATATTATAAACTTTTCTCTTAAATCCAAAATTTTGGTTTGTATATCTTTTCCACTTTGTATGACGTCATAGAAAATGTTTTGCAAGTTTGTAACCTCAACGCTATTGGATAATGAAAACTCCGTAGGTATAACTTTTTTATTGATCAATATATATACTATATATATATAGAACGATTAATCAATGAAAACCCTAACGGACTTAAAGCTCACAAACCGGGCTTGGGACTATTTATCCATTAATATTCCCTTGCAGTCCGAGCGGCGAAATCGCGAAAGCTTGGACTGGAGTAGTAAACTAGAAAATAAAAACAAAACCTAATAAAAACATTAACATAATAAAAAAACAAACTGGCTAATGACTGAAGCACGAACAACAATATAAGATTGTGTGGATTTGTGACCTTAGCACGCCGGTTTGGATTTGTGACCTTAGCACAAATCACGATTGTTTGGATTTGTGACCTTAACACAAATCACCAAACAAATGGTTAAGCACGCCAATTTTGGATTGAAGTGTGCCGCACTTTAGCGTCTGATCATTCCTAGTTTATTTGATCACCCTTATCTTGCATAATAAGAGATCATCACCACCCAACTTCGAGACTACAATTTTCTCACCCTGATTTCTAGTAAATAAACCACCATTCCAAAAAGAGAATCAAGGAGAAAGAACTATTGGAAATTTTGGTTGGCAAAGTGATTTTTGACCAACTTTGGACACAATTATCTATATGTATGTGTCATATATATAAGTAATAGTTTGTAAGTTTGCGTTCTCCTTGTAAAGAGCTTCACAATGAACTTTTATGTGTCCAAAATAAAGTTGATGTGAATGAGATATCGCGTCTCAAAGTTAGACATTTGGTGCCATGCTTAAAGAGGAATTTATATTTATTTTCTATCCCACATCAGTGGGATGAGTAAACCTGTGAGGACTCTATAGTGTATAAATAGAGGCCCTAATTTTATAGCTTTGATACACATCAAATCAATAAGTATTATTGATTTCCAACTTATGAAGTATACATCTGGAAAGGTGATATTCCAGGCAGTTTGTTAAGTCTCGCAGTAAAACTTACTGTTTCGACTGTTGTACCCTGGGAAACAGATGGCAAATGTGTTTTAAGGGAAGCGTGTCAAACACGTGCCTCAGCTCTTTAGTGTTAAGCGTGTCAAATATGTGCCTCGAAGAGTGTTTCATTGATGATGATCTAGTAAGTCCTTTTACTATTTTATTATTTTATTTAATTATCGTTTATAGTGTCTGTCTCCTGCTTCTACCCCCATCTCTTTGTTTTATTTTCTGTCATTTATTTTCGCTAATTATTTATTGATTATAATCTGATTTCACCAGTGACGGGGAGATTGCGGACTTAGGAAACTATTTGCTTTGTGTTTTTATTTAACACCAATTAAATGTACACCCATGCCTAATCCCTAGTCTTTGGTTTTACTTGAATGGGGGAGTTGAATGCAATCATATATGTCTATTACATCGTTATGGATGTGTATATATGGTTTGTCACCCTTGTTGGTGTAACGCTTTTGGTAAAAGATTGAAGAATCATACCCTATATCATTCTTCATCCTAACCTTTGGTTTTGCTCGAATGAGGGAATGATCAATCATACATGTCTCATCCGTCGTAACGGATGTGTATGTGTGGTTTTGTCACCCTTGTTGGTGTAACGCTGTTGGTTAAGATTGTATTAAAAGAATGATTTTGTTAGTCTTAAAATATTGAGTCGAACAAAGTAGCTTGGCTATTGAACATGGGAGCTCGGTCTTTATCTAATATATGTTCTAATAGGCTAGTTACGAGTATCGGGCTTGTTTAATATTGCATATGTATCTGGTTAAAGCCCAAAGCAATCCCGAGCCTGACCCAAGACATCAAAACTCACGGCCCAACAAAAGCATTAAGAGGCCGGCCTAAGTGAGTATAAATACCTCATATGTGGAGAGGGTGTTGGTTATTCATTTGTAAGTTTACACATTTGTTTCAATCCACCACTCTTTCTTCTTTCTTAGTCTCACTCTCTAACTTCTCTCTAAAAGTTCTTCTCATCTCCTATCTTATTTTCTTGGTTCCATCATGGTGAAGTGAAGTAATTTACTTGGTTCCTACAAGTGATATCACGAGCCTCGGGTGGGTTTAGTGGTTTTGTTGTGGAAGCTTGTTTTAGCTTATTTTGGCTTATTAGGACTTATTTACATTCGGCTTATTTAGTTTCACTTACTTTTGTTTTTTTAACTTCCTGTCAACTTTAGTGCCAAAACTAATTTTTTGTTTCTTGTTCTTTCATTTGTGCTTATAAACAATTTGTCTTAAAACCATCAATTAGGCTTATTAGTGCGTCATTTTTAAGTGTGTTTCATTCATTCTTCAAACGAGTTTTATCACTTACATATAGTATTAACATGTGTTGTTCACTGAGCAAGAAATTTTTTAAAGTAGCTTATTTAGAATATTAGTGGCAACTTATTTCCTCTTTCTACAGCTTATCTTCTAGCTTATTTTTGGCCTTGTTTGGGTATCTTTGTCTTACTCACAGTTAAGACTAAGCAACAAAAAGGACAGATTTTGTTGACAAAGCTTATTGTGGTTAGTATTTTAAGGTAGCTTATTTGTTATAAAGCGACTTATTTTCTTATTTTTACATCTTTGTTAGCTTATTTGTTCGTTTCTTCTCATGGATTATTATATGGCTTCACAGCTTATTTTAGCTTAGTTAATAGCTTATTTGTGGTCCACGGCTTGAAGATAAGCACAAGGACGAATTTCTTGTTGTTATTCGTTAAGGTGTAGACAAAACGGTACAAGGACCACATAGTACGTTTTTGTTTCTATTCAAGCGAAAAATTCATATAGTACAAGCGATTTATACATGACTCTGGGCGATTTATATATAAGTATGGGCGATTTATACATGAGTCTGGCTTAGGCGATTTATACATCTGTCTGGGCGATTTATACATGACTCTGGGCGATTTATACATAAGTCTAGGCGATTTATACGTGGTAACTAAGGCGATTTATACGTGGTAACAAAGGCAATTTATGCGTGGTCACTCGGGCGATCTATACGTGGTTCGTTTCGAGTTGTTTTGGGTTTTTTTGGTTTTGACTTTTGGTTGTTTGCGGGTCTTCTAACAACTATCATTACGATCGCGGTCCTTCAACGATCATCATAGTATGTTTGTTTTTTGATGACGATAAACACACGACTCTGCGAGAAGCAAAATACCATCATTTTAGTTTTAACAGTTTTTAAATGAAGAAGAAAGGTAGAATGGAGGGAAAACATTTTTCTTATTAATTATAATTTGAAATTTACACTTTTAGTCCCTGAAATTTAAGACAATTTCATCATTCATCCTTTCTTTGTTCATTAGTCCTCCAAAGGAAAGTGTTTTACACCGTTGGTCCTTTGTGAATAATATTTCACCGTTAGTCCTTTTAGCTTAACAAATCGTTAACAAAAGTTCCAATACTTCAAATACAACAACGATTTCACCAACAACAATTCTATTTTCACGGTTTCTTCTTGATTTAGTAAAATCTCGCGAAATACTCAGGTGTTTTCTCAGTTTAATCAAGACTTGTAAAATCCTGTGAACTAGAATTCCATACTAAAATCATAACAAAAAATCACTTTACCTATTTAAGACCTTTTTAGTCATTTACACTTCATAATACATCAATCATTCAACATGACTACTCTAATTACAACATTCGCAACAGACAGTGAAATGCATAACAACATCATGGCAGCTGGTTCAAGAGATCGTCTACCAATGCTTGCACCGAGAAGATATGTTTAGTGGCGATTACGTTTCATGAGATACATTGATACAAAACAGAATGGTGAAGCACTAAAGAAATACATCACTGAAGGTCCTTATGAATTTTCAAATGTCGTAATTCCAGCTCAGCCTACAAAAGATAACTGTCCAGCAGTTAAAGAACAAATAGT
>BQNB010024511.1:4554-60627 GCA_026074375.1 Tanacetum coccineum | reverse complement strand
GAAGGAGGATGAATTTGTTGTGGTGGTGGTGAAGGTGGTGAAGGTGGTGAATGAATGTAAGCATTGGATAGATTAGTGTGTGCATCAAGAATGATGGAAATGTTGTGAAGTTGGTTTATCATTTGATCTCTTAATGGATTGTATGATGGTGGTGAAGGAGATTGTAAATAGACTCTTGGAAGAAGTGGAGGTGAGTCTTTTAGGGAAGAAGGTGATGATTTTGGAGTGGATATTTTGCATTTCCATACTTGTCTTACCAACATTCTTGGTTTTCTAGAGAAGTTTGAATGGTGGTTTGAGCAAGACATTGATGATGAAGAAGAAGAAGATAAAGAAGGTGATGGTGGTAGTGAGGTATGAGAATTTGATGATTTAAATAATGGGAAGGATAATATAACATGCCAAAGCATGGTTTGGATGGAAGAGGATGCCAAAGATGGTTTAGCTAAATAGGGAAATGACAGCTTGAGAATGTAGGTAGGAGGTCAAAGATACAAAAAAAGAGGCAAACTCAAAATCTTCGTTCCCCTGGTGGCGGTCCCATATCACCAGGCGGTCCCAAATATATTGGGGGGCTGTCGGGTATTTAAAGGGGCCGTTTTTTGGAGGAATGAAAATTTCTAGCTTTTCCTTTTTCTTAAGTCCAGTGATTTCGGCATCTACTAAGTTTAAGAATCAACTAATTCAAGCAATGATATTCAGTTCTAAACTAGCATACAAATCATTTAGCAAGTAGTGGCATTGTTCGCATGTCATATTTTAATTTCTTACATATGTGTTGATATTTTGAGTTCGTGCCTAGTGTGTGACTAGATGTAACAAATATGGAGTAACGATTAACTTGACCTAAAAATTAAAATCTTAATAGTTGCTCCAAACGCTCCTTAGTTTGATTTTGCTCATTCAAACATGTCGAAAAATACATATGAATTATGTATTTCGACCTTTGTTCATGAGATCATTATGCATGTGTTTGAAAATGTTTTTAAGTTGTATTAACAATGCATAACTACAATTTTATTATGTTCCTAACATGAGTAATTTGAAAATAAAATTGGGGTTTTGGTTCGAAATCAATTTTCAACAAACTCACTAATGTATGCATATTTTATGTCTACAGGAAGCATATTAGTTATACATTGTATCCTAGTAGTCTTAATTGTTCAATATTGAGAGAAAAATGAAAAATCCTCAATTTCAATTTTAGTGTTCATCATGAACGCTAGACTCAAATTAAAAGAAAATAGATGAAATGACTTACAATTAATGATCTTTAAGATGTTGTGAGTGATTATAGGTGTTGATTTGATCTTCAATTATAGTTTTAGTGGTTGATTTTGAGTTTTCTAAGGTGTTGTGTTCGTGTTCGTCGCTGCAGATATGAAGGGGGGGGGGTGTTTATTTTTGTGTTTTGAAAAATTTCGGTTAAGTGTTTAATTTTTGGTGTCTGTTGATGGCGGTCCCATATTGCCTGGCGGTCCTAGATATATTGGGGGCCGCCTAGGGTATGAAGACCGCCTAGGGTATGGGGGCCGCCCTCAGTAAGGGGTTTTGGACTCAGTTTTTGACGAAAATTTTACAAATATGAGTGACGTTTTAATTTGCATTTCGCGAATTAAAAATGCTTAAGGTACTTCGGATGAAGTATTTAAGTTGTCACGACACGGAATGGAACACGGACTAGAACTGAGACAGAAGAAAGAGAAGCGGACTAGTATGATTTATGGAATGTGTTCCATCATTCCTAAACCAAGACGTAGATAGTTAAACGATTTACGTTTAAAGGGTTTCGTAAGAATGTCGACAATGTTGTCGACGGACGCACTTTTTCGATTAAGATATGTCCTTTCTAGACATTATCATGAAGAAAGTGGTGACGAATTTTGATGTGTTTGGTTCGAGAATGTTGCACCGGGTTTTTGATGAGGTCAATCGCGCCTTTATTGTCGCACATGATTGGGACGTCATCGAGTCGTACATCGTAGTCGATAAGAGCTTGTTTCATCCATAGTGCTTGTTGACATGCCTTTCCGGCGCTTACGTATTTGGCTTCGGTATTGGATATAACAAGAGCGGTTGGTTTCTTCGAGAACCAAGATGTCAAACAACATTCCACGAACGTACAAATACCGCTAGTGCTCTTTCGATCCACATAATCTCTCGCATGATCAGAGTCGGCATATACTACTGTTTCTATGCCGGTCCCCTTAGGATACTGTTGATAGAAATATAATGCCTAAAAACATTATTAAAATCTTTCACATCTTTACGTTTTGATAATCACAAAACATGAAAACGTTCAACATAAAATTAAAAGTAAACAAGTAATTAGGAGTAAATTCTAATTTTAACATTTACATCACTTAAAGGTATGAATAAATTAATGCTTAATGCATTTTATGATCAAAGGAAATTTTTATTCAACCTCAAACTTTTATAAAATATTGTAAACATTTTTATAAACATCACAAAACATTTTCTACATTTAAAAGAAATGTTTTATTCAAAATAAACATTTTGAATTTCAAATTTTCGAGCCTAAAATGGATAGAAAAAGTCCAGTAAACACCTCCCCTGAATAGGACAAAAAGGGGAGCGTCTGAAAATGGGCGGCCCCCTTAAATACATGGGCGACCCCTTTAATTATAAGGGGGTCGGTACCCTATTTAAGGGGACTGGCCATAGACCCCACTCCTTTAGATTGTCCAATAAATACTGGACTATTCTCCAACATTTTTCTCACCTTTTGCACTCATTCTTTCTGTTCTAAAACAGCCCATACATCTCTCTAAATCGTTTGATCATTTAATCATAAAGCTTTGTTTCCAAGTGATTCAAGCTTAATCCCTCAAGTGCAAGAGAAGAATACTTCTATCATCAAGTGAAGAAGTATTACACTTTAGTGTGCATAGCAATCTTGTTGCATTTATATCACATATTTGTAAATCAATTGTATATCTTGTAAGTTGTGTGTAGTAGCTAGATCTTTATGATCTTTGTAAGTATAGTTAGATCGTGGTGATCTTAACAAGTAGTGTTAGATAGTTGTAATATAAGTAGTGTGGTGAAGTGAAGTTTTGAAATTGTGAAGTTGTGAAGAAGGTGTGAAGTTAAGAAGAAGTTGTGAAGAAGGTGTGAAGTTGTGAAGAAGTTGTGAAGTTGTAAAGTCGTGAACAAGTCATGAAGTTGTGTTGTGTTAGATTGGTTCTAGCTAAGATTAGAACTCGACATTTAGCTTTGTGTCGTAAATCGGTGTAAGCAACGTTGTGTACGGTTTTCTCCACCATAAGGGAGTTTGTTGACATAGTGAAGAAAACTCTCGAGTTAGGTGCTCGGGGAGTGGAGTAGGGCGAAGAGGTGCTTCGTTACCGAACCACTATAAATCCTCGCGTTGTGGTTTGATTGTTCTTACTCTTATCTCTTGTCTTACTTTATCATTTCATATACTTATATTGTTCATATTGTGCAAGCATTGAATTCACAAAAAAGTCGAATCTAAGTTTTACAAACAAACATATACCTTAAATTAAAAAGTAGTAAACTATTCAACCCCCCTTCTAGTTTTCCACAATTGGTATCAAAGCCACGCTAAACAAGATTTTTAAAATAAATTGTATTTTAAAACTTGAATCGATCTATGGAATCAGAAAAATATTTAGAAGGGCAATCTATGCAAAGACCACCACTATTTGAAAGTGATGGATTTATTTATTGGAAAAATAGATTCGAAACTTATGTGAAATCAAAAGATCTAGATCTTTGGCATGTTATTACCGATGGTGATTTTCCTTCTATTCAATTTAATCCCGAAACTAAAAAGGATGAAATTGTATATTTTCATAAACAAAATGATGATCTTAAAAAGAAACTTGCTAAAAATAGTGAAGCCAAAATGGTAATATATATAGGACTATAAATACCCCCTCCATACTTCCATGGAGGGGTGAAGCTCACATTTGTAAAGTGTGAAAGTGTGTGTGTTTTCTCTGAAGAACACACACAACTTCCCATTTCATCTTTCTTTCTCTCTAATAATATGGCTCAATTTCTCTTCCATTTTACCAAGCCTCCGGATCTTGTGTTATAGGGTGAATCATGTTAACATTACTAGTCTAAAAACACTTGATGAAGGTTTTTCTAGCAAGAATTATGTTAGGAAATTTCTTAGGGCATTGCATCCTAAATGGCGTGCAAAAGTCACGGCAATTGAAGAATCAAAGAATCTAACAACTCTTTCACTTGACGAACTTATTAGAAATTTAAAAATCTATGAAGAAGTAATCAAGAAAGACTCCAAAACCGTCAAAAGCAAAAGAGAACAAAGTAGATCTATTGCCTTAAAAGCTAGAAAGGAATCTAGTGATGAAGATTGTTCAACCTCCGATAGTGAAGATGAAGAATACGCCATGGCTGTAAGAAACTTAAATAAATTCTTTAAAAGACAAGAACGATTCGTAAGACAACCATATGAAGAAAGAAAATCATCTCAAAGAAATAAAGATGACAAAAATAAGAAAAGTGAAAGAAAATGATTTAAGTGCGGAGATCCAAATCATTTCATCGGAGAATGTCCGAAACAATTAAAATATCAAAACCAAAAGGCATTCGTTGGAGGATCTTGGAGTGATAGCAACGATGATGAAGAGGAGAAAACAAAGGACGAAAAATGTCTTATGGCTAAAGACTCAAATGAGGTACTTTCTAAAACCGAATACTTTAGTGATGACCAATCATTACTAGACAAAAATGACTTAGATAATGAATATAGTAGCCTATGCAAATTAGGACTAAAAGTCATGGCTAAAAATAAAACTCTAAAACAAGCTAAAATAGAATTAGAAAATGAAGTACTAGAACTAAAAGATAAATTATCTAGGTTAGAAAAAAGTAAGGAAGTAATTGAAGAATGCAAATTATGTCAAGAACTTAAGCTTGAAAATAAGAACCTTAGAAATGAAATTTCTAGGATAAATCAATTTAATAATAGTAGTCACTCACTTAAGAAAATAATAAGTTCTCAAAATACTTCCAGAGATAAATTCGGATTAAGTTTTAATTTAGGTTTTAATTTTACCAAAGGATCACCTAGCGAAACCAAACAAGTAAAGTTTGT
Source organism: Tanacetum coccineum (assembly GCA_026074375.1). Classification (NCBI taxonomy): domain Eukaryota; kingdom Viridiplantae; phylum Streptophyta; class Magnoliopsida; order Asterales; family Asteraceae; genus Tanacetum; species Tanacetum coccineum. The sequence continues at coordinate 55,514 of BQNB010024511.1, read as the reverse complement.
AAAGTCTCAAGAAGTCGAGTCAAAAGAAAAATTGATAGAATCAAATCTAAAATTTATACTTATAAATAATACTAAAATTCCCATTGCAAGTGATGATGAGGTAAAACATTTTTACAAAGCTTCTTTAAAACCCAGAGTCGGATTTACTAAACCTACAATGAGGTCTAAAACACCTCCTCCGAGAAGAAAGGAAAATTCTCATCCCCATTCCAAAACACCTCAACCTAGGAGAGACCAAGGTAGACCAAATTACGCTAACACTAGTCACAAAATGTGGAATCATCCACATCAACCAAGCTTTTCTTAATGTGGAAGATGTTCAACGTGCATGTGTTCAAACAAAATGCAAAACATGTTCAGAAACAATAACTTCGGACCCATGAAACGATGGGGACCAAATGGCTAAATCATCTTATCTTCCGAGGTTAATCATCCACATACACTCTTTGTATTCAGATTAAGAAATTCACGATAAGGTTACTATGAGCCTTTATCGTCTACATTGTAAAGACATTAATGAAGATTATTCTAAAGACTAAGGTACATTTCACTTTTCACATTCGTAAAGTATAGATTATAAGTAAATGTCTATGTGTTACTATGTTGATGTAGTATAATTAGTTCTTAGAAAATAGTGTAGTCTCTAGAAATACCATTTGTTGGTTTTCTAGCTTTGAAGAGATTAGTTCATTATGAACTATTCTTTCGCGTATATTTTAGTCATACAAAATGGAAATCTTCTATGACCACGTAGCAAAATCACGTAGATGAAGAAGAGCAAGCTAGTGGTTAATAATTAACATAGAAGTAGGATTAGTCGCGCGAAGATCATTGACACACTATGGATGAAACAAACTCCCTTCGACCCCAACGATCATCTCGGATCCATGTCAACCATCATCTACGTCCATCGAAATCAACTTGTTGATTTTCTCAACTACGTCTTGCTATTTCATTATTTTCACTATCCATTCTCGTCTCGTCTCAAATCAAATCAATTAATTTTCCTTTCAAGGAAATTAATTCCTCCTCCTTGCAAGAAAACTCATCCCTTAATCACCTCTCAAATTGACATCTTGATTATCTCGTCCGAAATAGTCAAAGAAATTTTTTAATTAAACAAAGGGTTAATTAAAAATTGTCAATATTCATTCTCACAAAAACTGGCCAAAAAAAATTGAGGGTGGCCCCCTTAAAATTAAGGGGACCGGCCGTGTAAATTAGGCGGCCCCCTTAATTAATTAAGGGGACCGGCTACTGGAAAATTAAAACACCCCATTTCAGATGAATTTCTTATCCCAAATACCATTTCTCTCTTCCTTTTCCTCCTCTAATTGCTGTAACGAAAACCCAACACCATAACCATCAAAATCAAAACATTAAATCACCCATTTAACCAAAAATCGCAAGGGGTAATCACTAACAAATCAATCAACAACATCGATTGTAAGTTTTCCATCATTCTTTTCATTTGATTTCATCCAATTTTACTCTCAATCAAAATTGGGTGTTCTTTATCATTTTTATACTTTTTATTTTAGTCTAGGATTTCCATAACTATAATGATACCCGTAGTCGTAGGAATACTACATTCTTGATAGGATTGAATCAAAACACTAATTGAGTCACAAATTTTTTTTGGTTCAAAATTCTCATAAATATACATATATTTTTTTCTTAAAACAAAGTTTATACATTGTTGATTCATGCCAAAAACATGGTAAAACAACATTACTTTGTCCATCAAAACGTACATTCCTAAATGTATACTTTTCGAATCAATAGAAAAATGTGTTATAAAAATAAAGGGGTGTTTGGTTAGTTTCTTAGGATCAACTTTTAGAGTCGAAATGACCATCACCATAGTTTTGTCACTTGTATAAACACTTAACTAGCTTGTATAAGTCATCAAGATATATAATTCATATATATGTTGATATATTTTGCGATTAGTATGAAATAAAGGGGCGTTTGGTTCAACTTTTTAAAACACGATTTTTGAATAAAAACAAACACTACTTAACTTTTATCAAGTTAAAAAAAATTAATAAACTTATACTAGTCAACATGATATATACTTGACATATAGTTTTTGACAAGCTTAAACAAATTTCATGTTAATAAGGGAGTGTTTGGTTCATGGTCTTGATGTTGAAATATATAACTAATATATATTTTTTGACATCCGAGATTAAGTCAAAAATAAATTAAGGAACATATGGATCACTTCTTAGGAGTTATTTTTAGTGTCGAAGTAATCCTTGTCCCACATTTGTCATTTTTCAAAAACTTAATTTCATTTTCTTTATTATATTTTTGTATAACATTTTATGTTGTTGATAAATTGTTTAGGTGACAAAATGCCAAGAGCCACTACCACCGATATATCCCTTACTAAATCCTACATCCCAAAAGTATCCAAAATCCCCGGCATCTCCCCTACCATTGCCAAATTCTACAAATCCATTGAAAATCGCAACATTCACGAAGGTCGTGTTGTTGATCAAGCCTATTACAAATCCAACAACATCGAGCGTCTCTTCACAAACATTCGCTTCGATTGTCTCTTTAAAATCAACGAACCGATTATTCCAAAATTTATTCTAGACTTCTATAGTCAAGTCACGGTTCAAACCGATGAATATGGCTATCTTGTCATCTCTTTTATGATTCAACATGAATTTATAACTCTCACTCTTGCTCTTTTCGGTCAAATCCTCAAAATTCCTTACAACGGTCAAGCCGTTTTCACCAACGAGTGGGACCTCGCATCTCTTGAGTATTCTCAAGAAACCGAGGGACCATATTACACCGACCTTCCTAATCCCAACGATATTCGTCGACTTCTTGAATTGGAACGTGTCATGGTAGACCGTACCATTAAGAGTCAAACCGTCACTCTTACTCCAAATCAAATCCTCACTAAAGAACTTAGCCCTGACATGAAGCAATGGGAAGAACTCATTCGAGAGAATGTGTTCGGACTCGGGGGACATCGGGACCATCTCCGCGCTTATCTTGCTCACATGTTGTATTGTGTTGTTGTCGAGGAACAATACAATCTTGCTTACTTCTTTGTCAAAAGAATCGAATATGCTAGAGCCAATCCAACCGCAAATCTTCCATATGGCATGTTCTTGACTCGTCTCTATCGACACATCATGGAAGCATATCCTCATCCCGACAATGGCATTTTTGACATTGTTGATCGAGTAATGCGTCCGCTTGCTCTTAAACAATCTCGACGACCTCGAAGTAATCGTGGCAAGGTACGCCATTCCGTCTCATCTTCATATTCTCATCATCATGGTACGTCATCTCATCAACATGATGATGATGATGATGTCGAAACTTCTCGTGCAAATACTCCATCTCCTACAACCTATCTTAACTCTCTTGATCCACTCAACTACCAAAACTACCAAATGCCTTCCGTTTCTGAACGAACCGGTGAAACTCTCTTTGAACGTTAAACCAACTTGCTCAACCAAACGCAACAAATTCATAAGGAGATGCACAGAGGTTTCAAATCATTTGGAAAGACACTAAAAGGAGTGTTTAGCAAGAAGAAGAAATGAAGACATATGAGTGAAGTGAGCTTGATGACTAAGCTTAGTTTGAAACAATTTCTAACTTAATTATGTGTATGTTATTAATAACTTGTGTGGTGATCATCCGATTTATTCAGAAAGACTTATGTGTTGGTTATCTTTTAGGTACTTTTTTTATGATGCCTTAAACCTTTGGTTGTTTTATTAAATCAATTAGCTATGCCACTTTGGTTTCATGATTCAATGTGTTTATTATATGTTATATGATTAAATGTGCTTATAAAAACTCTATAGGGCTTGCTGCAAATAGACCACCAAAATAAAAATACCCTCACAAAAATTCTGAGAAAAACTAATTTTCTATGAAAAATGGAACCAACAGTGGGCGGCCCCCTTAATTCATCAAGGCCGACCCCCTTAATTCTAAGGGGACCGCCCATAGATTTTCACGGGTAAAATAGTATTTTTTTTTGTTTTTTTCCCTCTTTTATCTTGTATCAGCTATATTTGCCTAGAATGCTCGAACAAAATTTGGAATATCCTAAACTTATTCAAATTCATTCCATTTTCAAACAAATCTCTTCTTATAAATTCCCTCCAAATGCATATCACCAATTCACCATCTCCCTCATTCATCATCAACCACCATAAACCTCCATGGCCTCCACTAGAGCCTCTATTTCCAAAGTCTCCAAGAGACCAAAAATCAACATCATTCCACCAAAACAATTGTTTGTGGATTTAACCCAAGATGACACAAAAACTCCATCACCCAAACTTCCAATTTCATCACCTAGTGCTCCTAATGCACCCTCCAAAACACCATCAACCAAAGACACTTCTTCATCTTCAATTGATTACATACCCAAATCACCAACCTCATCAACATCACTTTCACCAAATGGTTACTTGAACCCACCAACATCTCCTCCTCCAAGAGTTTCTCCACCACCTCCAACTCAAGAAAATGCATCAATGGACATCACTCTCACTCTTTCCCCAATTACCCCACTTGATGTCCAATTTGATACTCCATCACCTTCACCACCTATCATTGAGCATCCTATTCCTTGGAATTTACTTGAAGCACATGGTAACTCATGCCTTTGTTGTATCCACAACCGAACCCTCATTTTTGGGTTAAGAGATGAACTTCAATATATGTTTTCATATATTGAACATATGCTCTCACAACCACCAATCATCATCACACCATCCTCCCCAAACTAAACATACTCTATGTTTAGTCTCTCAAATAATTGATCATCTACCATTTTCCAAGCAAGTCCTATGGAGCTTTACTAGTTATAGGACTTTTTGTAGTTTAAATTTCATGTATGTTAGCATGTTATTTTCCTTATGTATGCATGAGTGTGTTTCACACACTATTTTAATTTTAATGAATGATCATTGTTGGTTGTATGCCATATTTTTCTTCCTTGCTACATGTTAGAAATATTTGTATTATTCTAACTTGTTTTTGTAGCTAAGAAACCATAGCTCGATTCCTTGGTGCCCTCGAACGAGGGGGAGCACACATCAAGGGGGAGCATTTATTCCGTCGATTTTACTAGCAATCCTCGACGATGCCTTTTTTATTCTACAAAAAGGGGGAGAAGTGACATGAAACTCACTAAATACTTGTTTAAAACTAATTTTACATTTAATGAGTTTAAATTTTGTAATAATTAAAAAGGGGGAGATTGTTGATAGAAATATAATGCCTAAAAACATTATTAATATCTTTCACGTCTTTATGTTTTGATAATCATAAAATATAAAAACGTTCAACGTAAAATTAACAGAAACAAGTAATTAGGAGTAAATTCTCATTTTAACATTTACATCACTTAAAGGTATGAATAAATAAATGCTTAATGCATTTTATGATCAAAGGAAATTTTTATTCAACCTTAAACTTTTATAATATATTGTAAACATTTTTATAAACATCACAAAACATTTTCTACATTTAAAAGAAATGTTTTATTCAAAATAAACATTTTGAATTTCAAAATTTCGAACCTAAAATGGCTAGAAAAAGTCCAGTAAACACCTCTCATGAATAGGACAAAAATAGGAGCGTCTGAAAATGGGCGGCCCCTTTAAATACATGGGCGGCCTCCTTAATTATAAGGGGGCCGGCACCCTATTTAAGGGGACCGGCCATAGACCCCGCTCCTCCAGCTTGTCCTATAAATACTGGATTATTCCCTAACATTTTTCTTACCTTTTGCACTCATTCTTTCTGTTCTAAAACAACCCATACATCTCTCTAAATCCTTTGATAATTTAATCATAAAGCTTTGTTTCTAAGTGATTCAAGCTTAATCCCTCAAGTGCAAGAGAAGAATACTTCCATCATCAAGTGAAGAAGTATTACACCTTAGTGTGCATAGCAATCTTGTTGCATCCATATCACATATTTGTAAATCAATTGTATATCTTGTAAGTTATGTGTAGTAGCTAGATCTTTACGATCTTTGTAAGTATAGTTAGATCGTGGTGATCTTAACAAGTAGTGTTAGATAGTTGTAATATAAGTAGTGTGGTGAAGTGAAGTTTTGAAGTTGTGAAGTCATGAACAAGTCGTGAAGTTGTGTTGTGTTATATTGGTTCTAGCTAAGATTAGAACTCGACATCTAGCTTTGTGTCGTAAATCCGTGTAAGCAACGTTGTGTATGGTTTCCTCCGCCATAAGGGAGTTTTTGACATAGTGAAGAAAACTCTCGAGTTTGGTGCCCGAGGAGTAGAGTAGGGCGAAGAGGTGCTTCGTTATCGAACCACTATAAATCCTCGCGTTGTGGTTTGATTGTTCTGACTCTTATCTCTTGTTTTACTTTATCATTTCATATACTTATATTGTTCATATTGTCCAAGCATTGAATTGACAAAAAGTCGAATCTAAGTTTTACAAACATATATAAACCTTAAATTAAAAAGCGGTAAAACTATTTAACCCCCCTTCTAGTTTTCCATAATGTATAACACCCCCATTTTTACATATAGCAGCGGAAGCTAATCTGGTGTATTATTTCATAGTACAACAGTCATAATCATAGAAAACGAATCGTAAAGAGTCGTTTTTAAAAGATAAGTTATCATTCATTTATTCATTAGAGTTTTTACAAAAAGTGAGGTTCTAAAATCTACATGAAAACATAAAGTTTAAATGTTAACAGTTTAGCCATCTTCAAGTCCGTGCCACTTCGTGCCATAAGATGTTCAGTTACCTAAGATAAACATGCTAAAAAGTTAACATAAAGGTTGAGTGAAATTCATAGGTTTAAGTAAAGTAGTTTGAATACAAGTTCAATAGTGTGTTACGTTGTTATACACCCATAGTTTGTAATAATTGCATGCATGTACAATTATTATGGAAAACATTATTATTTCCCTAAGCTCATGACATTGAAGTCTTAGGTTAATCAATAACCACAAATTATTGCCCCAACGGGTGTCTTTGCCAAACACCCGCAAAGTTATTCAAATGTGTGCTATTGGTTACCGACATTATAGGTACACCAACGGGGAGTCCAGTCCCAAATAGATCTATTCACAGCATTTGCGCTTACCCCGACGAGTAATTAACGGTTCATGATAGTAGGGACTTAATGGCAAAAGTAGGGACTTAGGCAATAATGTATCGGGATAGCATACAGAAAAATACTTGCATTCATGGTTTATAGGGGGGTGGGTGGAGGGGAGGGTGTTAGGGCCCAGGGTTGTAGTGCTGATGGTGGGGTGTGGTGGGTGGGCGGAGGACGGCGTTGGGGGGGCGGGGCTGGGATGTGAGGGAGGCTGGGTGGGGGGGTGTGGGGGGTAGACTGGGTGTGAGGGTGAAGGGTTGCGTGGGGGGCAGAGGGGAGCAGGATGAGGGGAGGGATGGCGGGGAACGGGGAGGGATTGGGCAGCGTTGGGGGTGGTGGTTGAGTGTTGGGAGGTTTTAAGGTGGGGGGGGGGAAGGGGTGGGGAGGCGGGTAACCCCTGGGAGGGGTGGTAGTGCACAAGGGGGAGGAAGGATAGGGGGTATTGGGGGGACGGTGGGGATCGGTGAGCAGGTGCTGGGGGGTGTTGAGAAAAACAGGGGAGGGGGTGAAGTGGGGGGGGGGGTGTGTGGCGAAGTTAGTGCGTGGCGTGGTGCGAGAGGGGACAGGGGGGGTGGAGGGTGGGTGTGGGGGGTGAGGGGTGGGAGTGGTGGGGGTGAAGTGTGGGGTGGTGGGGGAGGGGAGGGGGGGGGCGGGGGATTGTGGGGTTGGGGTGGGGGTTGGGGGGGAGGGGGTATGTGGGGCGAGATGGGTGTTTGAGGGGGGGGGAGGATAGGTGGTTCGCGCGGTTGGAGTGGGGAGGGGGCGGCTGAGTGGGGGGACAGCGGTTCTGGTGGCGAGTGGGGGGGTGGAGGGGGGGTAAAATGAGGTTGGGGTGCGTGGGGGGCACAGGATGGGGGGTGGAGGAGAGGGCGGGTGTGTAGTGAGTTTTCTAGATCTTATTCATTCGCTGTTTGGTGTTTGTTTTTTTTTCGTTTCACTTTTCTACTCCATATTATGTTTCGATTTTTTTTGTTAATTATTTTGTTCCAATCTTTTGCTTTATTTTATTCAACCTACAAAAATTTTATAAAAAGTTGATAAAATTTTTATAAACATCACAAACATTTTTACATTTAAAAGAAACATTTTATTCAAAATAAACATTTTGAATTTCAAAATTTTCGAACCTTAAAACGGCTAGAAAATTTAGTAAACACCTCCCTCGAATAGACAAATAGAGGAGTGTCTGAAATGCGGCGGCCCCCTTAAATACATGGGTGGGCCCCTTAATTATAAGGGGGCCGGCCCCTATTTAAGGGGGACCGGCCATTAGACCCGCTCCTCCAGCTTGTCTACAAATACTGGATATTTCCCCAATATGTTTATCACCATTTGCACTCATCTTTCAGCTCAAAACAGCCACACTATCCTTTTCTAAATCACTTTTGATCATCTAACCATTAAAAGCTTTGTTTCCAAGTGATCCAGCTTAATTTCCTCAAGTGCAAGAGAAGATATACTTCATATCATCAAGTGAAGTAAGTATTCACCTTAGTGTGCATTGCAACCTTGTTGCATTCCATATACATATTTTACTTCGTAAATCAATTATCTATCTTGTATTTGTGTGTAGCAGTTAGATCTTGGCGATCTTTGTAAGTATAGTTAGATCGTGGTGATCTTATCAAGTAGTGTTAGATAGTTGTGTTATAAGTAGTGTGGTGAAGTGAAGTCTTGAAGTTGTGAAGAAGTCTTGAAGTTGTGAAGAAGTCTTGAAGTTGTGAAGAAGTCTTGAAGTTGTGAAGAAGTCTTGAAGTTGTGAAGAAGTCTTGAAGTTGTGAAGAAGTTGTGAAGTCGTGAACAAGTCGTGAAGTTGTGTTGTGATAGATTGGTTCTAGCTAAGATTAGAACTCGACATTTAGCTTTGTGTCGTAAATCGGTGTAAGCAACGTTGTGTACGGTTTTCTCCGCCATAAGGGAGTTTGTTGATATAGTGAAGAAAACTCTCGAGTTAGGTGCTCGGGGAGTGGAGTAGGGCGAAGAGGTGCTTCGTTACCGAACCACTATAAATCCTCGCGTTGTGGTTTGATTGTTCTTACTCTTATCTCTTGTCTTACTTTATCATTTCATATACTTATATTGTTCATACTGTGCAAGCATTGAATTCACAAAAAGTCAAATCTAAGTTTTACAAACAAACATAAACCTTAAATTAAAAAGCGGTAAAACTATTCAACCCCCCTTCTAGTTTTCCACAGGCAGTTTTGTGATGAAATCCATTGTTATTCTCTCCCATTTCCACATAGGAATCTCCGATTGTACCAGTAAGCCGGATGGCTTCTAACATTCTGCCTTAACTCTAGAACATGTTAAACATTTGCCAACATATTCAGCGATGATTGCCTTCATGTTAGGCCACCAATAGAGTTTCTTAAGATCCTGATACATCTTGTCAGAACCCGGGTGAATGGAATATTTTGATTTATGGGACTTATGCATGATCAAGTCTCTCAGATTACCAAAGAGTGGTAACCAGCTTCGATTCTTGATACATCGAGTTCCATCAGGACGTATTTCAAATGATTTATCCATTCCTCGTAAGTTTTCAGCCTTGATGTTTTCTTTTTTGAGAGCTTCAGTTTGAGCTTTAAGAATTTGTGATGGTAAGTTTGGGTGAATGGTCATAACTAATGATCTAACTCGGAGTGGTTTGATTCGTTCCTTCCGGCTTAAGGCATCTGTTACGACATTTGCCTTTCCAGGATTGGTAGAGAATTTCACAATCGTATCTGCAGCAATTCTTAGCCACAGCGTTGTCTCATTGGTTCAACTCTTTCTGATCAAAGGTATGCTGAAGTCTTTTGTGATCAGTGAAACAGTACATTTGGTGCCCATACAGATAGTGTCTCTATATTCTTAAGATGCGAACACAACTGCTCCTAATTCGGAGATCAGGTGTGGTATAGTTTTCTTATGAGGTTTGGAGTTGTCGGGTGATGCATACTGCAATACTTTCTCTCTTTGCATTAACACTACTCCTAGACCTTGATGGGATGCATCACAGTAAACAACAAAATCGTTATTTCCTTCTGGTAATGCTAAGATTGGAGCTTCACATAGCTTCTGTTTAAGCAGTTGAAAAGCTATCTCTTGGTCTTCGCCCTAGATATACTTCTTGTTCTTTTGGGTTAGTTTAGTCAAAGACTTTGAAATCTTCGAAAAACCTTTGATGAATCTACGGTAGTAGCCGGCAAGTCCTAAGAATTAACGTATTTATGTGGGTGTAGTAGGAGATGCCTAATTCTTAACTGCTTCAATTTGGCTGGGGGTCAACTGAAGTCCTTGACTATCAATTAAGTGTCCAAGAAATTGCACGATATGAATCAGAAATCACCTTGGAGAACTTGGCATACAACTTCTCTTTCTTGAGTAATTCTAGGATTATTCTCAGATGATTTGCGTTGCTTTTCTTTATTGTGTAGTAGATAAGAATATCATCGTATGAACAACTATCACAAAATTATCCATGTATGGTTTTACACACACGATTCATGAGGGGATTTTTTTTTCCCCCATGGATATACAGCAGGAGTGTTAGTTAAACCAAATGGAATCACTTGAAATTCATAATGTTCGTATCTTGTTCTAAAAGCAGTCTTGGGAATATCTTCATCCCTGACTCTCAGTTGATGATAACCTGATCTCAAGTCGATCTTTGAGTAAACACTCGAACCTTGAAGTTGGTCAAATAAGTCATTGATCCTGGGTAATGGGTAACGATTCTTTATGGTAAGTTTACTCAACTCCCGGTAATCGATACACATTCTGAAAGATAAGAAGAAAGACGGATCTCCTAGATATATACCTTTCAGTTTTTATACAGGATATGAGATTTAGTCGGGTTTTACTTCGATCACCTCGGATGATCAAAGTTTTATCGTTGATAGGAATGTGGATGACTTTCTCGTCACAGAGAATTTTGGCATGGTACTTAGATAATCAATCTATACTAATGATGACGTTGAAACTACCGAGTTTTATTGGCATAAGATCAATTTCGAAAGGTTGGTTTAACAAAATCATGGTGCAACCCTAGATAACGATATTATGAAACAGCGAGATATAACGAGATTATAACTGTATTATATCATGAACAACTTGCCTTCATACTTTACATAGTCAAAATTTGACAAGGGTTGTTATTTATACCACACATCCCGTGGTTAGGTTCTAACAAAAGCTATAATCTAGAAACCTATAATTTGTAGTTCCGACGGGTCCTTTCTTTCTGCAGTTTCTGGTCTGATGACCCACTTTGTTGTAAGTCTGACACTTGACAGTGTAAATTCCTGTGTGATGCAGGGTGCATCTTGTACACAAAGGAAGGTTTCCTGTGTACCTTTTGTTTTCAGTATACTTTTTGTTCTTAGTTGAGGTGGTGCTAGAACGAATGAGTCCTAACAGTTTCTTTCCTTCTATTCTGCTGGTGGTGGTAATCATTGTTATGGTTATTGTTATGGTAGTTGTTGTTGTTGCCGTTGGTGGTGTTCCTTCTATCCTCAAGCTTTCGTTTATGGTCATTGGTTTCTTGTACAGAATTGTGTTTTATTACCTGCTCTATTAACCTCTGGGTTATGGTAATGGCTTCTTCCATTTTCTTAATCTCAGTTTGGGGACAATACTTCTTTATCAAGAGCCTTTTGAATTCAGACCAGGTGACCTTATAGGCTTCTTCTATTCCAATAGGCTGGGCGAATGAATTCCACCAGAATAAAGCTTCCTCGGTTAGTGTACTAATAGCGAATTTCACTTTGTTTTTCTCGGCACAATTGCTACGAGAAAATACCGATTCAGTCCGTTCAAACCAGCGAATGAGACCAATAGCTCCTTCCGTACCATTGAAGTTGAAAGGTTGGCAGCTCATGAACTCTTTGTAGCTACACTTTCTTGCTACAGGAGCTTCTCTTGGTCCGGTGGTATTATTAGTATTTGCCATGTTGGTGGCTTGTGCTTCCAGAGCTGCGGAAACACTATCAGCAACTAGTTGCCTAATGGCGGCCTGAGTCATGGCTGGTGCTGCAGATGTTGATGTCCTTTTGGGAGGCATTCTATCAACATAAGACAACACGGAATAAGAGTGATATTACAAGTCATTGTCAAAATTTTTCATACATAGTGGTATTGGAATTATTTGACATAGATACTTAATTGATACAAGTTCTAATAAAGAAATACAAATTGCAGGATATAACAGAATATCTTGGAATCTAAGATTTTATAGATGTCAAACCCCTACTAACAAGCCCTATTGACTCATTAGGTTCCTCGGCTCCTCCCCCACGGCGACTCTCGTTCAAAATATACCCCGATTTTCCCCCCCCCCCCCCCCCCCCCCCCCCCCCTACCCTCCCCACCCCCCCCCCCCCCCCCCCCCCCCCCTCCCCCATCTGCCCCCTCATGATCCCTAATGAGGTATCCAACTTTGCGAGCCTCTAGGACTTATCAAAGGGTAGTCTGGTGGTGCGTGTAGTGAACTAATCCGTGATGAGATCCTATCGGTGTATGAAGATGGAGATTCCATTGGATACGGGGTTTTTGATTTCTAACAGGGTGTGTGTCTTCAATGCGTGTCTTGTTAGGTGGGGGAATCTCTTCGGGGAGAAAGAATCTCAGGAATAACGATATAGTCTGTTCGGAGTGGTTCGATTGGGTGATAGTGATATAATACACTGGAGATGGGAGGGCTGCAGAAAGTTTGGGGGATGGAGAATGAAGTAAAATTGTGGTGGGAGCTAGATGTGCATCTATTCTTGCATGACCTTATATAGGGTCAATTGTATGAAAGAGATAAGAATGATGGAGTTGGTGAAGCTATGGGAACTTAATACTCCAATAGAGCATGAGTGTCTCGAAGAGCTAGAATAAGTTTTTCCTGGTTGAAGCTCTGGTTGGGAATAGTCTAGGATAGATGTGCGGGATGAGGTAGTCCAGATGTTAAGTTGGAGGAAATAAAAGCATCCTCCAATCTCGGATGTAGTGTTGGTTGGTAGAAGAACATTATCTGTTAACAAGCCCAACTGTATTATTAACATAAATTGATTTTATTTATAATAAATATAATAGTTATGTACTGTTTTAACTATACGATTATTCGGAGAGGTGTGTATAGGTGGCTACGGAGGACTTTTCTTCGGGATGGAAAGAAAAGTAGGTTATAGTTAAGAGATTTTATCCTTGTTTCTCTTGTGAACGTGGCATCTTGTTACCATTCTAGTAGTCACCCCGCCGATGTTGGACATTTGTGTTGTAGTCGCAGCGGGGGCTTTGGGATGATAGAATCTGGGTACTTATTTCATATGTACATACAGTTCAAAATCATAGAAACGACTCGAAAGAAGACGTTTTTAAAGATAAGTTATCATTCATTATGTTCATCAGAGTTTTCTAGACAACTACAGACGGTCCCAAAGCTACCATGAAAATATAAGAGTTGGGTTGAATTGCTAACAGTGTGTGAGCCATATGCGAGTCGTATGTGCCACTTCAGTGCCATAATTTGCTCAATTACCTGAGATAAACATTGCTAAAAAAGATTCAACACAAAGGTTGATGTGAAATTCTTAGGTTTATCGATAAATATTTTGAATACAGTACAATAGTGGGTTACGGGTATACACCCATATGTGTAATAACTTCATATAGTACAATTATTATAGAAGTTAAACTGTATTTTGCTCTAAGCTCCATGACCATGAGACATTGTGAAAATCAATAATCACAAGTTGCATCAACGGGTGCCTTTGTTCCACACCCTTCGCTCCCACCCGCCACGTCTCCCATGCCTACAAGACCTCCATCCACCCCGGCGCTCTTGATTAAACCTCTCGCACTATCCGTCCTCCAAGACACTTCTTCCCTCATCCTCCTTCTTCTCCCCCCGTTCTCGCTTTTCTTTCCCTGCCTTCCTCTTCTCTCCTAACCCCTTCAGATCTCTCCCGCTAACACCGCATAGTGTTTCAAATGAAGTGCGTTTGGTTACCATAAAGTTTAGGTACACCAACGGGGATGCTCAATCCCAAATAGATCTATTCACAGCATTCGCGCTCACTCCGAAGAGTAATTAATGATTCATGATAAAGGGGTCTTAATGGCAAAAGTAGGGACTTAAGCAATAATATATCAAGATAGCATACAGTTGGAAAAACACTTGCATTCAGGTTTTTAAGCATGTATCCCCCTCGCGGGTTTATAAAACAATTTAAAAGAGTTAAAATGCGAGGCTATGAATTCACCTTAACAGTATAGGGAAATCTGATTGATGGCAAAAGTATATCAAGTGAAAGTAACGGCTTCGTCACGCAACCTGGGGTGATATGTCAAGTCTTAGTGTGATAGTTTATGTTTCAAAACTTCATAAAGTTTAACGTATATCTTTGATTTATTAAATTATAGAAATATTGTATTGATGTTCGGGCTATCATAATCCAGATGCCATGTAGTATCGTTTGAGGAGCCAGGGCACTTTAAATCGTAAACCCAGCAAACTCGTCAAAATGAAAACTCAAATGAAACCCTTCATATGAAATTCCCTAGTAACGTGATACGATAAGATTTTAAGTTTCTTTCGGAAATTAAGGCGTTCGATTTATGTTTAGAACGAATAAATGTGTTGGGTTTTAATAAAATCGAGTTTTATAATATTAATATATATTTTTATAATTTATATAAAGATATTATATTTTATAAGTTTGCAAGATTAGCAATATATACCCCTAGTTTATAAACTTTTACAAGTTTAGTCCTTTATAGGTATATATAATTTAAACCTTTAACTTTGAAACTTGGTAAAATAGGTCCTTATAGTTATAACTTAAAGAAAATGACATTTTCAACCCCTTTAGTTATAAATTTCAGAAAGTTATGATATATACCCCTATGCATGGAAACTTTAGCAAAACAAGTCCAAAAAGCCATGCAAGGTTATTTTAAGATTCCAAATGATATTTGCAGGTTATAGCTTATTAGCATAAGCTAAAATAAGAAGTTTTAACATAACAAAAGTTTAGAAAAAGGATCCGTTAGCTAGAAAATCAAAATGGGTCGTTTTTAGGGTTTTTATCAAAAACACATGGGATTGAGGATTCAAAGCTTCAAACAAGAGTTAATATATGATCTCAAGAGTATTATGAACATTATTGTACATAATATAAGCTTATGGAACAAGATCGTAGGCTTACTTGAGCTAAAATGGGTCGAAATGGGGTTTTCGGGTTCGTACGCGTAGTAACGACTTTAAGGCTTCGTTTTTCTTGATTCTTGGCTTCTATTATAAGCTTAGGGACTTCTCTTGATCTTCTATTGCTGCTATGGAAGGCTAGAATTCCATTTGAGGGTATGAGATAAGATGTGTGGGATGAAATGAAAAGGGTGTATGTTTCTTGTATTTATAGGCTCAAAACCCTTAGTTCTTAAGTTTTATTGTTATCTAAGGGATTGATAAGTGTCTAAGCTAAAGAGGATGACTAATGGATGCTAGATGGTGAGTCTTATAAGCTAGAAACTAGATATGAAGTGTTGGAGGGGTATTTGTGGCCACGACAAGAAAAGGAAGATAAGGAGGTGATGGAGGTGATTGTAAGATACTTGGTTGCTTGCTTGTGATGTCATAGAGGTGCTAGGGTGCTTGATTGAGGTGCTTGGTTGCTATCTTGGGCGTAAAATGGGTCAAAATGGAAAGAAAATAGTGTCGGGTTAGTTTTTCTTTCGGGTTAGGGTTTAGGGTTTTGTTTTATGATTTAGGGTTTTAAAACATGGATTAGGGTTAAGATTATGGATAGATTAGGGTTTAGGAGTCATGAATTAAGTACTTGTACCTTGTGTTAAAGTGGTGTAAATTTTAAACATGGTTTAGAAGCTTAAATGACCTAATTAGGTTTTCAAGCATGATTAGCTTGTACATTGTGCTTAAATGAGTTGTACATTGACTTAGAGGGAAAATATGATTCAAATATTATGCATTGTACACTTGTACATATGTTTGAAGGCTTACACATTCATTTTATATGTATACATTACATATAATTAGGGTTTTGATGTAAACGTTAACGTTTAATGCTTGTTTTAAAATAACATTTTGAAAAGTACGTTAGATGGATAATGTATTTAGTAAAAATGATATTAGGATATAGACTTGACATATTAGGATGTTTATATGATATAAACATAGATATAGATGGCATTGATAGAGGTTGCGTGAGCTCGTTTACTTTAGAGATGCAAGTTACGTTGCATTATGAGATAAAGCAAAAAATTTCCCTATAAAAGGTGATATATTTATAATAGATGGATATTACATTGCATCTAATTTAATAGATAGAAAATTACATTGATGAAAATTACGGGTTGTTATAGTCTCCCTCCCTTAAAAGAAATCTCGTCCCGAGATTTAGTTGGATGCCGGAGTGATGTTTGAAAACAGATGTGGATACTTGGCACGAATTTGATCTTCGCGTTCCCATGTAAATTCTGGTCCTCTTTTAGAGTTCCATCGTACTTTGACTATAGGAATAAGAGTTTGTTTCAGTTGCTTGACTTCTTGATCCATAATCTCCATTGGTTCTTCCACAAAGTTGAGTTTGTCATCGAGCCGAAGCTCTTTCATTGGAATGACAAGGGATTCGTCAGATAAGCATTTCTTTAGATTAGAAACGTGGAAGGTATTGTGGACATTACTGAGCTCTTCAGGAAGCTCAAGTTTATATGCCACTGGACCAATCCGTTTAAGGATTTTGAATGGTCTAATGTACCGGGGATTAAGCTTTCCTCGTTTTCCAAATCGGATGATTCCTTTACGAGGTGATACTTTCAACATAACACGATCTCTAACTTGAAATTCTAAAGGCTTCCGTCTTATATTGGCATAACTTCTTTGTCGATCTCTTGCAGCTTGCAAGCGTTGTCGAATTTGCACTATCTTCTCAGTGGTTTCATGGATTATTTCTGGTCCTGTAAGTTGAACATCTCCAACTTCGGCCCAGAAAACAGGTGATCTGCACTTTTGACCATAGAGTGCTTTAAACGGTGCTGCCTTAATACTGGTATAATAACTGTTGTTGGAAGAGAATTCCACCAATGGTAAGTGTCTTTCACATCCTTTTACAAAGTCTATGACACAGGCTCGAAGCATGTCTTCGAGTGTTTGGATGGTTCTTTCACTTTGTCCATCGGTTTCGGGATGATATGCCGTACTCATGTCTAATTGAGTACCCAAGGCACTTTGTAGTGATTGCCAGAATCTGGATGTGAAATGACTGTTACGATCCGAGATGATGGATATTGGCACACCATGCCGGGAGACTATTTCTTTGATGTACAACCTGGTAAGGGTTTCCATACTATCTGTCTCTCGGGTAGCTATGAAATGTGCGGATTTTGTAAGGCGATCGACAATGACCCAAATTGTGTTATGTTCGTTTGATGTTTTGGGAAGTTTTGTAATGAAGTCCATTGTTATTCTTTCCCATTTCCACATAGGAATCTCTGGTTGTACCAGTAAGCCGGATGGCTTCTGACATTCTGCCTTAACTCTAGAACATGTCAAACATTTGCCAACATATTCTGCGATGATTGCCTTCATGTTAGGCCACCAATAGAGTTTCTTTAGATCCTGATACATTTTGTCAGAACCTGGGTGAATGGAATACTTTATGATCAAGTCCATCAGATTACCAAAGAGTGGTAACCAGCTTCGGTTCTTGATACAACGGGTTCCATCAGGACATACTTCAAACGCTTTGTCCATTCCTTGTAAATTCTCAGCTTTGATGTTTTCTTCCTTTAGTGCTTCAGTTTGTGCTTCGAGAATATGGTAGTTTTGGATGAACGGTCATGATTAATGCTCTAACTTGGAGATGTTTGATTCGTTCCTTTTGGCTTAAGGCATCTGCTATGACATTTGCCTTTCTAGGGTGATAACGAATCTCATAATCATAATCTGCAAGCAATTCTAACCAACGGCGTTGTCTCATGTTCAACTCTTTTTGATCAAGGATGTGCTGAAGACTTTTATGATCAGTAAACACAGTACATTTGGTGCCATACATATAGTGTCTCCAAATTTTAAGAGCGAACACTACTGCTCCTAATTCGAGATCATGAGTGGTATAGTTTTCTTCATTAGGCTTAAGTTGTCGGGATGCATATGCAATAACCTTCTCTCTTTGCATTAACACTGCTCCCAGACCTTGATGGGATGCATCACAGTAGATAACAAAATCATCATTTCCTTCGGCAATGCTAAGATTGGAGCTTCACATAGCTTTTGTTTTAGCAGTTGAAAAGCCGATTCTTGGTCTTCGCCCCAGATATACTTCTTGTTTTTCTGGGTTAATTCAGTCAAAGACTTTGCAATCTTCGAAAAATCTTTGATAAATCTTCGATAATAGCCGGCAAGTCCTAAGAATTGACGAACTTCCGTGGGTGTAGTGGGAGATGCCCAGTTCTTAACTGCTTCAATCTTGGCGGGGTCAACATGAAGTCCTTGACTATCAATTAGGTGTCCAAGAAATTGCACGATACGAATCCAGAAATCACATTTGGAGAACTTGGCATACAACTTCTCTTTCTTGAGTAATTCTAGGATTATTCTCAGATGATTTGCGTGTTCTTCTTCGTTACGAGAGTAGATGAGAATATCATCGATGAACACTATCACAAATTTATCCAAGTATGGTTTACACACACGATTCATGAGATCCATGAATACAGCAGGTGCGTTAGTTAAACCAAATGGCATCACTTGAAATTCATAGTGTCCGTATCTTGTTCTGAAAGCAGTCTTAGGAATATCTTCATCCCTCACTCTCAGTTGATGATAACCTGATCTTAGGTCGATTTTTGAGTAGACACTCGAACCTTGAAGTTGGTCGAATAAGTCATCGATTCTGGGTAATGGGTAACGATTCTTTACAGTAAGTTTATTCAACTCCCGGTAATCGATACACATTCTGAAAGATCCGTCTTTCTTTTTAACAAATAAGACAGGAGCTCCCTAGGGTGAAGTACTTGGTTGGATAAAACCTCGGTCTGACAATTCTTGAAGTTGATTAGATAGTTCCTGCATTTCTGAAGGAGCTAATCTATAGGGTGCGCGGGCTACAGGCGTTGCTCCTGGAATTAAATCGATTTGGAATTCTACTTGGCGAACGGGAGGGAGGCCAGGTAGATCTTCAGGAAAAACTTCTGGGAATTCTCTAACTACGGGAATATCTTCTAATCTCTTCTCGTCTGACTTCTTCTTCTCTGTTACTTGGATCATGAAAACTTGACAACCTCGGGATATGTATCGTTCGGTTTTTATACAAGATATGAGATTTAGTCGGGTCTTACTTCGGTCACCTCGAATGATCAAAGTTTCATCGTCAATAGGAATGTGAACGACTTTCTCGTCACAGAGAATTTTGGCATGATACTTGGACAACCAGTCCATACCGATGACAACGTCAAAACTACCGAGTTTAATCGGCATGAGATCGATTTTGAAAGGTTGATTTAGCAAGGTTAAGGTGCAACCCTGGATAACGGTGTTTGTGCTTACTAGGTTTCCGTCAGCCATTTCGATATCGTAAAAGGTATCTATTGTAATAGGCGGGATATTTAGCATAGAGGCAAGAGATGTGGATATGAAGCTTTTATCGGCTCCGGAATCAAATAATACTCTAGCTAAATGCTGGTTTAGGAGTAATGAGTGCTAAAACACACATAATTTATAGCCCATAAAACACTATTAATCGGACTAAAAATGCTAAAATATGCTTAATTATATTGAAAATATGTTTGTTTGGTATTTTTATGTGTTGCAGGTAAAACCGATTGAAAACAATGCAAAAATAAGTATTTGCGGGTTCGGTCGATCATGAGTGCTTATTATTCAAAATTGAGATGAAGTCGTGAAAATTATCCAAGCATGCCATTGGAAAGAGCGCGAGAAAAAGAGTCCAGCGATGCCCTCGAATCTTATTAGGCCAGCCCGTAACCCATTTTATGGGCCGGACCAGCCTATGGTTAGCATAAGCCCATTACTATAGTCATTAGTCCATTTCAAGCCCAAGATATAAGGTTTATAATCTGATTTTAAAGAGAGATGACACCAGCATGACGCAAGCAGCACATGCCACCAAATTAATTCCATATAAGTCATGTGACTGAGCACTACTATGTAATGGGCAAATAGAAGCTTGACACGTGGCGAGGGAAATTTACATCTCAAATTCATTTCATATTGCAAAGAGAATGATCCAACAGTCTAAAACACTGCGTACTATGGAAGCAAATTCAAGAGGCCATGTGGAAGCATGTGAACGGTGGATCATGCCCTGCACAGTCTGTCAATCCGTGTGAAGGCAATTACCACCCAATGATTGGATCACTAACGATAAAAAAATTACAAGTTTACTCCCTGGATTTCTATATAAGCGACCCGCTCCCTTACATTTTGACACATTAGGAAAATTATAGTTTTAGTTTTTTTTAGTTTGTAGCTTATTAGTGTTTAATTTTTAGCTTATCTCGAATTTATGCTTATTGTATCTCGTTGGAATAATCAGCTTATCTAAATATTGTATTTCGAATGTTGTGAGCTTAATGGAGATCTTGGTTTGCTTATTTCTTATTGCTATTTTGTTGTTTTCTCAATTTCACATACGAGCTTATTAAATAAGCTATTTTCATCAGCTTATAACCTCAGCTTATTCTTTCAAAATCTCTTAAAAATCTTTAGATTGACTCCTATAAGCTATCCTAAGCTTTTTCGATTCATTCTTACTCATTTTTTAAGATCCTTTTGAGATAATAAGCTTTAATAAGCTCGAAAATAGCTTATTGTTGTGCTTATACGTTTCTGAATAGCTTATTTGGTTTAGAGTGAGCTTAAAATGCTAGATCAAACTTTTGTAAGTTTATTTGCTTAATCACTTTGTCATATGATTTATTAATGTTCGAATAGCTTATTTTAAATCCTTGTGACTACTCTCAGTGGCTTATCAGTTTAGTTTTAAGCTTATTTCATTCTACTTTTGGCTTATTAAGAAGCTTAAGTTTTAGATCTCAATTTAGTTTAAAATAGCTTTAGTCTATTGACAAGGTTTGTAGAATTAGTGCTTATGCGATTTTAAGTAGTTTAAGTTTCGTCAATGATTTGCTAGAAACTCTTGCTCGTTGCTTTTAGCTGTTCAATCGTAACTTAATCTGAGTTTCAGCTTATTCAAATGTGCTTATGGATTCTGGCTTATTTGTTTGGTTTATCTAGTGCTTATCTTTTTCGAAACAAGCAGTTTAACAATTGGTTTACAAATTAAATTTGGGCCTTGAATTAGTTAATAACTAAACTGGGCCATTTAATTTGAAATTGGGTCACGTGGTTTGCAAAAGTGAATAAGACTTGTTTAATTGGATCATGGTTTGGGCTTGCATAGCTAATACAGAATGTGAAATTGTTGAATTGTTAATAGTTTACAAGTTTTAATTGTTTGCTTTGTTTGACTTTTTGGTACCTGTCAACTCACGAGGCGCAGAGCTTAATGGTTTATTTAGCTAGACCGAATTTAATTATTTGTTTTAGCTAAATAAATTGGGTGGTTATCGTTTCATTGCGTCTCTTCAATTCGGTTCCATTTTCTATCCCTTTTCAATTAATTCGTGTAGTTTTAGTATAGAATGTTTTGCTTTGCTTATTTGATAATTGTGTGTAGCGTGTAGTTTTATTTATGCTTGTTAAGTGATATTTGTGAATTGAGAATTAAGTGTGGATTTATAAAAGGTTTAGAGATTAATAGTTTGTGAATTTATTTAGATTGTACGTGATTGTTTTAAGGGTAAAAAAAAATAAAATCCAGAGAAAAATCAAATTACATATCTAGTAATTATTTTCTTTTTAAGAGATCAATTTCAAAATAAATCAATGTTGTGAGAAAATTATCTTTTCTAAGGTTTATAATTCGTTGATAAACCTTAATTCACACTTAAGGAACTTTTCACGTCACTTAGCAAGCATATTTAGTCATTTATATCTTTTTAACCATATTTGTCATTTTTATCTTTTAGATCAATTTTAGTTTAATCTTGTAGTCTTAAATCTTAGAATTAATATTAGTTTAATTTTTAGCATAAAAATAGTTTAAAACAAAAACTAAAAACTTGAATGACAATCAAGCTCGATTTACAATTTGAATGTAGACTTCCATTCACCTCTCGCCGAGAAAAACGATACCCGTGTTGATTACTTATTATTCTTTCCTAAGAATAATTTGTATGATACTTTGCTTGCGTATACGTATATGTATTCCTATATATATATATATATATATATATATATATATATATATATATATATATATATATATTACATTTGAGGGTTTATTTGATAGATGCGTTGAAAAACGAACGACATCAAAATGGCGCCGTTGCCGGGGAGAGGTGTAGCGATTTTTACGGGATTGTTCGTGTTTGAGCCTTGAAGATCCTTTATTCGGAAAGTTTATTTTCATTCTTATAAAAAATATAAAAATCCAAAAATATTTTTTCTTCTTATTTTAATTTTATTTTCTTTTATAAATATTAAAAATACCAAAAATATTTTATTATCTTTATAAAAATTTTTAAAAATATTCTCCTTTATCCTCTTATTTTATTTAATTCTTTTCTTCTTTATCCTCTATTCCGTTTAATTCTTCGACATGTCTTCATATAACCATTTTGGTTACTCGTGGTGTGGAGGTCCGTTTAATGGTGGAAACTGTCCGAGCTGTAGCAGTGTAGGATCCGGAAATGAGTTTGTCTATGACCCAAATCCTTATTCTTATAATGAAATACCGAACTTCTTCAACCAACCTCCACAATACCAATACGAGACATACTCGTGTGAATTTTGTGGAGGGAATTCTCATCCGGGTTACGATTGTCAAACAGGGAACACACCCGTCTTTGATCAGGGTCCCTGTTACAATCAATACTTTGGATTTAACCAATCTCTACATTATTTTCAGAGTCAACCACAACAATTTCCTTGTGAAAATTGCGGGGTTCTTCATGAAAATTTTTAGTGTCAACCGATGAACCAAAATTTCAATCATTCTAATTCTTTCGGTCTTGACCAAATTCAACCCTGAAATTTTCTACCGTTCAACTTCTTAAAATCGAGAGGATTAATAAAGAGGAGAGTTTTAAAAAGGAAGACATGAGTAAAGAAGAAATAATGAGTGAGAAGCGGTTGATTGATGACGAAATTAAAGATATCACGAATGACTTGAGTTACAAAAGATTTCGAGGTGAGAAGATTGATGATGAATATAAAAGAGATTGTGAGATTAAAATTAAACAACTCTTGCAAGATTATAATGGTTTGGACATCGAGATGTAGAAAAAGGAGTGCGTTTTAATGGAAGAAAAGTATCTTGTTGCTTCACAACGTATTAAATATATTTGTAATTATTATGACGACGAGGATGATTCTATTCCTTTGAGAGATATTATTGCTCGATGTTCTCAGTCTGTTGATATTACATCTTCCCCTCCCGTCTTACCGACTAGAGAGACCGAGGACTCTCTCATATTGGGGGACGAGCATCTTGACACTATTCATGAAAAGGAATCAGACGAATTAATAAAGTCTAGTATTGAGAACCTTGTCCCAATCCCAAGTGAGTCCGAGGATTTTTCCGATAATGAAAGTGAGTGTGATGTGCCCGAGTGTGATGAAACTTCTCTGACTTTTACAACTGTCTCGAATCCTCTCTTTGATTCAAACGACGATTTCACCTCTAGTGATGATGAGTCACTTTCTGATGAGGATGTTCCGATGGAAAATTTCAAAATTTATTCGAACCCTCTTTTTGATGATGAAGAAATCATTTCTCCAAAGATTGATCCGCATTATTTCAATACCGAGTCTAATCTTATCGAATCTTTGCTTAACCGTGATATTTTAATTGATTATGCACCTAAGTTTGATTATCTTCTCGAAGAGTTCTCCGGTGAACTCACTCATATCGATCTAATTCCACCAGGAATTGAGAAAGCCGACTTTGATCTAAAGGAAGAAATCCGTCTTGTTGAGAATTTATTGTATGATAATTCATCTCCACGACCGCCGGAAGAACTTAATTTGGAAATTGCTGATACGATTCTTGAGTCTCTCTCTCCATCTCCTATCCTCGTTGAGGATAGTGACTCTCATATAGAGGAGATCGACTTATTTCTTGCTACAAATGACTCGATGCCACCGGGCATTGAGGATGACGGTTATGACTCGGAAGGGGATATTCGTTTTCTTGAAGAATTGCTTAAAAATGATTACCCTCCCCTTCCCGAAAATAAGTCATCTAACCTTGATCATTTTAATGACCCGTCACCTTCTCGTCCTCCTCCGGGAAACCACTAGTGGTGAGTTTTGTTTTGGATTATGAGGCACGTTAGGGTGTTGTGACTACCAAAGTGGTGAAGGGTATTTCTGAACACTATGTTCTTATGCCTAATATTTTGCCCACCCTTCCCACCTTTGATCCAGATTTGGACTTCCCTCTTTCTCATGATTCCCTCGGATTCGGAAACAAGATTTTCGATCCAGGGATATTCATTGAAGTACAATCCGAGAGACTTTGATCACGGAATGAATTTTCTATCTCATTCATCCGTGATCCTCTTTCTCCAGTGATTGAAACTTTGCTTTCGTTTTCATCCAAAAACAAGGACAAATTGTTCAATCCTGGTATTCTCATTTCTCATCTTTTATCTCATCGGGAAAAAATCATTTCTAATTTTTCTAAGACCCCGATGATGATTTCTGGAGGGGACGTTCCTCACTTGGATGTCCCATATCTTCATATCTATCCTCCTTGACCAAACTCAAGTTACGGGGATGAGGCGGGCTCAATACTCGGTGAAACAAAAAATAAGCGCTTCTCTGGAAGGCAACCGTGTTTTTTTATTTCATCTTTCTTGATTAATAAGTGAGTGTGATTTTATAGCCCAAGTGTGGGGGCGTGTTTCTTTCTATGGTATGTGGTATTGTTTTTGTAGGATTCGTTAAGATCATAAAGACCCGTGCTTGTTTTCAATCCTCCAAACTCCCAGTCTTTGATCTTCTACTAATTACGGAATCCTCAATCCTGATCATGTATATTATTGTGTTTTCCCTTACACACTTGGAATTTTTTTCATTTGCCTTTTTCATTCCTAAGTGTGGGGGTAAAACCCGACATTTTTGAACATTGATGCCAATGTTCCATTCTAAGTGTGGGGGGGATTTCTATTGAAATATGATCTTACCTGTGCCTTGCTGTGTCCTTCACGTACCCCGTTTTCTCGCAAAATTTTTAAATTTTTAAGTCTTAATATCTAGTTTATTGTTCATATATATAAAACTAAAACATAAAATAAATAAAAATGTTGAAAAAAAATATATAAAAAGTTGTTAAAAAATAGAAAAATAGTTGACACGAATGTAGGTTTTTCGTTGGTGAGAATGAAAAGTAAATTTTGACCCGACCAGTTTTATATCTTAGCTTTCTCCTTAACTATAAATAGATTGATTTTTGCTAATCTTTTATACAAGGAGCTATAAAACGCAAATCTAGCTTAAAAAAGTCAAGACTTTGCAAGTTCCCATAATAGATTTTAAATATGCGAAGATCGATTTATCAGAGTTGAGATTGTTGCCAGTCTATGTCACTTGTTAAAGTGCCGATCATCGAATACTTCCTTTTCTTCCCCCTGATTGCATTCGATGACCATCGAAAAAATCATAATCTGAGTACGCTCGTATATTCGATAGAACAACCATGTGTGAAGTAGAATAAATTTGGGTAAGCATGAGGATCAACTGCCGATAAACAACCTCCATTTATTTCTCCTCTCTGACTAGTTCAATTCCAACCTCGCATTCTGTTGGCTATTTGTAATGACCATTGATAGAGAAAACTTAATATGACAAACTCGATATTGAAGTAACATCCCCCAAAGTTGTGACTTAAGCTTGTACTATCTGGAAGAACCTCTTGAACAATCCTCAACTACGTGAGTCACTGAGCACTACAACGTAACTTCTTAAAGTGATAGCTACTTTGTGGATAAAAGAGAGAAAGAATCACAAAAGTAACCAGATATTCAAGTCTTCATGACAATCCTTATATGCTCAAACAAGTCATCTTCGTTGCAGAGGTAGAAAGGCCAAAAGATGAAATAAGTACACTTCCCCGTGACATATTACTTCAATCCTGAATAAGTAATAAAGAATCAACCCCGTTGTCATTTCTTGCAATTAAATCCCGAGAAAAGCCTTTTGAACGGTTTTCTTGAATCTTTGAAACGGATCGTTTTAAGCAATAAGTGATGTTTTTGTTTTTGCGTTTTAAGCCATAATAGTCCAGCTCATTAACCAAAGCTTGTAGTTCAATTAGAATTTTCAGTATAGATTAGTTTCAGCCAAAATGTATATCGTCAGCTCAACAATTTTCAGCTCATGAATTTTCTGTTTGATTTTGCAACCCAATTCTAACTTCGGTAACAGCTGGCCCATGATTAAACACAAACAAGATCAGGCCCAAACATAATCTTCATACCCGGTCCTCTTTACAACAATATGAGATAAGTACACACATATGACACACCCAACACAGATTTATAACATCCCACAATACACACAAACCCTACACACATTATCATCTGCCCCCATCTTTGTGCAGTCACACCCACTATCAACAGATCACACATTCACCTTATCTCTCCAAATGCTACAAACTCAGCCACCAGAAACCTTCATTACATTCACAGCCTTTTTTTCATATCAAAACAACCTCAACAACTTTTGTAAACACTAAAACCAAATCACACAAAACACTAAGCCTCTCGTTCTTGTTCAGTTAACAGAAACCCACAAAGAAATCAAGTCTTTTTTGTCTTCAAGATCTTGTTGTCAACCAAGATCTCAAGTAGGACATTCTTTATCTCTTTTTGTTGCGTTTTTAAACGAAACAAAGATAAGAACATAACAAAAAAAATGTTATATTTATTTCTTTATTTTCTAAGATTGAAGAAAGGGTTTTTTCCTTTGCATAGATCAATGAAGAGAACTTATCCTGTGAGTTTGATCCTGAAAAAGACGAGCCATTGTTAGTTTTTACGAAGAATAATGAACTGAGATCTTTCTTGTTTCTTTTTCAGTTTCGAGTTTGTTGTTCTGATGGATATGAAATATTGCTGGAGTTGGAGGAGGATGGGATATTAGGATTAGATATATTTGATTGTTGTAATGTTATGGTTGATGTTCTTTTCTTTTCTTATCATTTTCGATCTCCCTTGGACTGAGTCGACTCGATGATGTAAATTTGGAATCATATCGAATTTGTAATTTCAGAACAAATCGAGTTTGTGTATAGAGTTTTGTAACTGTTTGTGTAATTTTGGAATAATCAGTTATATAACTGAGTTTGGCCGTTGTTCAAAAGTCAATTCCGAGTTTGACTTCCGAAGATGGTAAATCTGATATTGTTTCTGAGTTTGATGTTCAATCAGTTCTGAATTTGTTAAAATAGCAGTTTTAGCACATTTAATGACCAAATCTGATCGAGTTTGAACAAATCTTACGATAAAACCGTAAGTAGCCAAAACTCAATCAAATCTCACTTCGAAAATAACAAATAAACTGCTAAACTGAGTAATAAGCTGTGTGATAAGCTGATAAAACGAATAAGCTATAAACTGATGTATAAACCACATGAGCAAAATCTAAACCGAAATAATCTGAATAAGCTGCTGAACGGACTGAATAAGCTCAAATAAGCCGAAACTGTACAGAATAAGCTCAAATAAGCTGCAAAATAAGCTGATCAGTATAAGCTAAACATCACGAATCGCCTGTGCAGCTCTGTTACCACTTGTGAGGTATCTCGATTCACGATATCGGGAGGTTGGGGATGATGGAAATATATAAAAGCCATTTTAGAGAGAGAAAATTAGTTATTATTGAATGATTAGTGAAAATTACAATTATGAGGTTCACCCCTCTAAGGAAGATTAGAGGAGGTATTTATAGTCTAAACACAAGCCATCTTTGGGCTAATTACACTTCTAGTCCTTGTGTTTAAGACTATTTAGAAACTAATGTAATTTCCATATAGACACCATATTTTTAATCTTAACATTTGCCTTTCCAGGATGATAGCAGATCTCACAATCGTAATCTGCAAGTAATTCTAGCCAACGGCGTTGCCTCATGTTTAATTATTTCTGATGAAGAATATGTTGAAGGCTTTTGTGATCAGTGAAAACTGTACACTTTGTACCGTATAGATAATGTCTCCATATTTTAAGAGCGAACACTACTGCTCCTAATTCAAGATCATGAGTGGTATAGTTTTCTTCATTAGGCTTAAGTTATCGGGATGCATATGCAATAACCTTCTCTCTTTGCATTAACACTGCTCCCAGACCTTGATGGGATGCATCACAGTAGACAACAAAATCGTCATTTCCTTCGGGTAATGCTAAGATTGGAGCTTCACATAGATTTTGTTTAAGTAGTTGAAAATCCGATTCTTGGTCTTCACCCCAGATATACTTCCTGTTTTTCTGGGTTAATTCAGTCAAAGATTTTGCAATTTTCGAAAAATCTTTGCTAAATCTCCGATAATAGCCGGCAAGTCCTAAGAATAGACGAACTTCCGTGGGTGTAGTGGGAGATGCCCAGTTCTTAACTGCTTCAATCTTGGCGGGGTCAACATGAAGTCCTTGACTATTAATTAAGTGTCCAAGAAATTACACCATGCGGATCCAGAAATCACACTTGGAGAACTTGGCATATAGTTTCTCTTTCTTGAGTAATTCTAGGATTATTCTCAGATGATTTGCGTGTTCTTCTTCGTTACGAGAGTAGATGAGAATATCATCGATGAATACTATCACAAATTTATCCAAGTATGGTTTACACACACGATTCATGAGATCCATGAATACAGCAGGTGCGTTAGTTAAACCAAATGGCATAACTTGAAATTCATAGTGTCCGTATCTTGTTCTGAAAGCAGTCTTAGGAATATCTTCATCCCTCACTCTCAGTTGATGATAACCTGATCTTAGGTCGATTTTTGAGTAGACACTTGAACCTTGAAGTTGGTCGAATAAGTCATCGATTCTGGGTAATGGGTAACGATTCTTTACAGTAAGTTTATTCAACTCCCGGTAATCGATACACATTCTGAAAGATCCGTCTTTCTTTTTAACAAATAAGACAGGAGCTCCCCAGGGTGAAGTACTTGGTCGGATAAAACCTCGGTCTGACAATTCTTGAAGTTGATTAGATAGTTCCTGCATTTCTGAAGGAGCTAATCTATAGGGTGCGCAGGCTACAGGCGTTGCTCCTGGAATTAAATTGATTTAGAATTCTACTTGGCGAACGGGAGGGAAGGCCGGTAGATCTTCAGAAACTTCTAGGATTATTCTATAACTACGGGATTATCTTCTAATCTTCTTCTTGCCTGACATTCTTCTCGTTACTTGGATCATGAAAACTTGACAACCTCGGGATATGTATCGTTCGGTTTTTATACAAGATATGAGATTTAGTCGGGTCTTACTTCGGTCACCTCGTTGATCAAAGTTCTTCATCAATAGGAATGTGAACGATTTTCTCATCCACATAGAATTTTGGCTTGATACTTGGGAACAAACAGTCCATACAATGACATTGTCGAAATACGAGTTTATTCGACATGAGATCGATGTCAAATGATTGATTTAGCAAGGTTAAGGTGCAACCTAGATATTGGTGTTTGTCTTACTAGGTTTCCGTCAGCATTTTTGATATCGTTAAATGGTATTCTATTGTGTAATTAGGCGGATATTTAGCATAGAGCAAGAGATGTGATATGAAGCTTTATCAGCTAGAAATCAAAATATTACTCTCAGCTAAATGAGTTTAGGAGAAACATACCCGTAACTATGTTCGGGTCTTGATGAGCTTTCCTATCCCTTAGCATGTAGGCTCTTTCCTGGGCATTGATGTTGGTCTTTCGGCACTAATTTGTATAATGCCCTTTTTTCTCCACAGGCATGACAAATAACAGTTACTGGTAGTTGATTACTTCCAATGGCTGGCCTCTTGTTTCGGCAGTTCTTGGTCAAATGGCCCACCTTGCTGCAAGTATTACACTTAACAGTACAAGGTATGGTGTGATGGAGATCACATTTTCTACATAATGGGAGGTTTCCGGCATACCTATTGTTCTCAGCAGGAGTGGCAGCATACACTTTGACAGCTTCTTGCGTTCGGTTTTGTTGTAGTTGGTGATTATTGTAGTGGTTGTTGGTGTTGGTGTTACGGTAGTTATTGTTGTTGCGGTAATTGTTGTTGTTGTTAAAAGTTCTTCTGTCGTCAAACTTTCATTTATGATCACTTGATACTTGCACCGAAGTTTGCTTTGTTACCTGATCCATTAGCCTTTGGGCTATGTTAATGGCTTCATCTAAAGTTTGAGGCTTTGAGGCGGTAACATTCCCTTCAATACTTCTAGGTAACCCTCTGATGACGGCTTCCAGGAGTTTCTCAGTATTTGGTACCATGTTTGGGCATAGGACTGCTAATTCTTGGAATCTTCTAATGTAAGGTTTGAGATCATTTCCATTTACAGTCAGATTCTAAAGTTCATCTTCCATCTTTCTGACTTTAGTTCGAGGACAATACTTGTTTGTTAAGAGCCTTTTCAATTCAGTCTAGGTGATTTGATTGGCTTGATCTACTCCTATAGGTTGGGCGTATGCATTCCACCAGGACAAGGCATCATCAGTAAGGGTACAAGTAGCAAATGTTACTTTGTTTTCCTCGGTACATTTTCTTTGAGAGAATACTAATTCAGTTCGTTCAAACCAGCGGATGAGGCCAACTACTCCTTCCGTACCATTGAAGTAGAAAGGTTGACAGCTTATGAACTCTTTATAGTTTCCTGTTTTTGCTACAGGAGTTCCAGTAGGTCCGGTGTTCCTGTTAGGATTACTAGTACATGTCATTGTTGCAGCTTATTCTTCTAAAGCCGCAGTGACACTGTCAGCAACTAGTTTCTTAATGGCAGCTTGAGTCATGGCCGGTGCTTCAGATGTTGACGTCCTTTTAGGAGGCATTCTATCAACATAAGACAACACGTAATAAGAATAATATCACAAGTCTTAAAAATGTAATGCTTATTTGAAATTGCTTAAAGTTCAAAAATAAGCATTGTTATAATGGTGATATTGAAATCATGAATTCTAACAAGTATCTGATATAGAAGTTATGGTATGATTCATGATGATGAAGATGAAGGCAACGATATAAGATATAAGATAAATGAATCGGTATTAGGAAACCACAAAGTAGAACGGGATTGCCATTGTATTATATTAAGAACGACTTGCCTTTGTACTATACATAGTCAAGATTTTACAAGTGTTTTTATTTATACCACACATCCCGTGGCTAGGTTCTTATAAAAGCAATAACTAAGATCTAATCTAATAGTCCGATGGTCCTTCTTGGCTGATCTTAAGTTCATTGATGGCATTCAGAAGACTTTCCTTATCTTCTTGATGACGAATCTGGATATCGTTGATGATGTGTTCTAGATCAGTAATTCTGAAGCGAGCCAGAGAAATTTTGTGGTTATTTACCATCTGCTTCTTCTGAAGTTTAGAAATTTAAGCATGAGCTTGTTGGAGTTCTGCTTCTAGATTGTCAAAGTCTTGTTAGATAATCACCCGACCTTTTCCGAGTCCTTTGAGGTCTTCTATGTACTCAATACGGTCGAGAGAAAGTTCATCTAGATGATTCAAGATTTCCTCTATTTGCTCCTCGTGACGTTCCAGACTTGTCTAACGAGAGCTTTCTCCTATCTCAAAGTCTTGAGGTAGGGAAAAAGTAGATGAGGATGATCGATCACAATCTCGTTTCTTTGGTGGTAGTTGTGAGTCCCTTACTGAATAGATCTCTGCAGCCTATTAAGTATGATAGCCAAGATGTATAAATACAGTTGACTATGTAGAAACACTGATTATGAATACTATGTGTTAATGTGGAATCTTAACACAAGTACTAAGAAAAACAATGTAGAACTAAATAATAACTTCTATTAATCTGCTTTGAACGATTACAGATTACTAACTATTTAGATATGATTTTGCTATGAGATATCTTGAGGTCGTATTATCTAACTATGCCAAGAGGGATCCTTTTATAGACTAAGGATAAACCCTAACAGGCTTACAAAACGCATACATATCTTTTCCTAAAATATCTCATACAAATCTCTTAAACGGTACTAACTATTTTCTACTAACGGTACTAACTATTTGATCAGTACTTACACTTTGTACTGTCGGTACTAAATTAGGAAAACATAAATCCTAACAGTAGTAGTCCTTCAGGAAGAAAGAATTCATGAGGATTAAGCATTGATGATTGAGGTATGATAGTTGGAGGTGGGATTAGTGATTTTTCAGCATAGAATGCTTGCATAACTTTCATGTAGGGATCATCATGAAAGATCGAAAGAGTTGGTGAAACTATTAGAACTACGCCAAATGAGTTAGAAGAGCTAGAATAAGTTTTTCCCTGTGAAGTTGGGACATAGTCTGGAGAAGCCGGGATAAAGTCTGGAAAGTTGAAGGAAAAAGCAACCTCAATACCAGAAGTAAGATGGTTGGGAGAAGACATCATTCTGTTAACAACCCAACGGTAAATAACATAAGTTATTTATATAATAGTATAATAGTTATGTATCTTTACATACTATTCGGGAGATGTAGTGGCACGGAGGACTTTCTTGGCTAGAAAAAAGAAACGTAGTTATAGTTAAGGTTTCAACCTTGTTCTCTATAACCGTGGCTCTTGATACCAATCTATAACACCCCCATTTTTACATATAGCAACGGAAGCTAATATGGGGTATTATTTCATAGTACAACAGTCATAATCATAGAAAACAAATCGTAAAGAGACGTTTTTAAAAGATAAGTTATCATTCATTTATTCATCGGAGTTTTTACAAAAAGTGAGGTTCCAAAATCTACATGAAAACATAAAGTTTGAATGATAAGAGTTTAGTCATCTTCAAGTCCGTGCCACTCCGTGCCATAAGATGTTCAATTACCTGAGATAAACATGCTAAAAAGTCAACACAAAGGTTGAGTGAAATTCATAGGTTTAAGTAAAGTAGTTTGAATACAAGTTCAATAGTGGGTTACGTTGTTATACACCCATAGTTTATAATAATTGCATGCATGTACAATTATTATGGAAAACATATTATTTCCCTAAGCTCATGACACCGAAGCCTTAGGTTAATCAATAACCACAAATAATTGCCCTAACGGGTGTCTTTGCCAAACACCCGCAAAGTTATTCAAATGTGTGATATTGGTTACCGACAATATAGGTACACCAACGGAGAGTCCAGTCCCAAATAGATCTATTCATAGCATTCGCGCTTACCCCGAAAAGTAATTAACGGTTCATGATAGTGGGGACTTAATGGCAAAAGTACGGACTTAGGCAATAATGTATCAGGATAGCATACAGAAAAATACTTGCATTCATGGTTTATAGCATGTATCCCCCTCGCGGGTTTATAAAACATTTAAAAGATTGAATGCGAGGCTATGAACTCACCTTAACAGTACAGGGAAATTTGATTGATGGCAAAAGTATATGAAATGAAAATAACGGCTTTGTCACACAACCTAGGTAATATGTCAAGTCTTAGTTTGATTGGATATGTTTTATGTCATAATAAAATATCATTTCGATTGGATTTATTATGGAAATATCAAATCACTGTTCAGGCCATCATAATTCAGAGGTCATGTAGTAAACGTTTGAGGAGCCAGGACACTTTAAATCGTAAATCCAACAAACTCGTCAAAACGTATACCCAAATGAAACCCCTTACATGAAGCTCCCTAGTAATGTGATACATTATAGTTTTAAGTTTCTTCAAAAGCTAGAATAATTTATATTTATTTTTATAATTAATATAAAAATATAATATTTTATAAGTTTACAAGATTGGCAATATATACCCATGCTTTATAAACTTTTACAAGTTTAGTCCTTTATCTATAAAGTATATATAATTTAAACCTTTAACTTTGAAACTTGGCAAAATTGGTCCTTATAGTTATAACTTTAAGAAAATGACATTTTCAGCCCCTTTAGTTATAAATTTTAGAAAGTTACGATATATACCCCTATGCATGGAAACTTTTGCAAAACAAGTCCAAAAAGCCATGCAAGGTTATTTTAAGATTCCAAATGATATTTGCAGGTTATAGCTTATTAGAATAAGCTAAAATAAGATGTTCTAATGTAACAAAAGTTTAGAAAAAAGATTTGTTAGCTAGAAAATCAAAACGGGTCGTTTTTAGGGTTTTTATCAAAAACACATGGGTTTGAGGATTCAAAGCTTCAAACAAGAGTTCATATATGATCTTAAGAGTATTATGAACATTATTGTACAGAATATAAGCTTATGGAACAAGATCTTAGGCTTACTTGAGCTAAAATGGGTCGAAATGGGGTTTTCGGGTTCGTACGCCTAGTAACGACTTCAAGGCTTCGTTTTTCTTGATTCTTGGCTTCTATTCTGAGCTTAGGGACTTCTCTTGATCTTCTATTGCTGCTATGGAAGGCTAGAATTCCATTTGAGGGTATGAGATGAGATGTGTGGGATGAAATGAAATGAAAGGGGTGTTCGGCTATTTATAGCCTTCAAGGAGCCTTAGTGACCAAGTTTACTCATTTGATTAGTGTCAAGGCTACCTTAGCTGAATCATGGAAGCTAGAATGATGAGTAGGAAGAGCTAGAAGACTAGCTAAGCAAGGTGGAAGGATTTTGGGGTGTTTGTATGGTTCGGCTAGGAAAAGGAAGACAAGGAGGTGATGGAGGTGCTTGTAAGCTACTTGGTTGCTTGCTTGGTGATGTCATAGAGGTGCTTGAGGTGCTTGGTTGCTTTAAAAATGGGTCAAAATGAAAGAAAAGGGTGTCGGGTTCATTTTATTTTGGGTTAGGGTTTTTAAGTGTTTAGATCGAGTTAGGGTTAGGGTTTAGGATAGATTAAGGTTTAGGATTAGTGTTAGGATTATGGTTTAGTGTTTAGGATTAGGGTTTAGGGCTTAGGATTAAGTTTTAGGGTTTAGTTTTAAGGTTTAGGGTTTTAAAATGAAATTAGGGTTTTTAGGGTTTCATTTAGGGTTTAGGGTTTTAAAACATGGATTAGGGTTAAGATTAGGGATAGATTAGGGTTTAGGAGTCATGAATTAAGTACTTGTATCTTGTGCTAAAGTGGTATAAAGTTTAAACATGGTTTAGAAGCTTAAATGACCTAATTAGGTTTTTAGGTATTATTGACTTGTACATTGAGCTTAAATGAGTTGTACATTGACTTGGAGGGAAAATATGATTCAAATATTGTGCATTGTACACTTGTACATATGTTTGAAGGCTTACACATTCATTTTTATATGTATATATTACATATAATTAGGGTTTTGATGTAAACGTTAACGTTTAATGCTTGTTTTGAAATAACATTTTGAAAAGTACGTTAAATGGATAATGTACTTTAGTCAAAGCAAAAGGAGAAAGGAGATCTCTAGCTTTAAAGGCTAAGAAGGAATCTAGTAATGAGGAGTGTTTGACTTTCATAAGTGAAGACGAAGAGTACGCCATGGCGGTAAGAGACTTCAAGAAGTTCTGTAAAAGAAGAGGAAGATTTGTTAGACAACCAAGGAATGACAAAAAGACCTCTCAAAGAAGCCGAGACGAAAAAAAGGGCAAGGGTGAAAGGAAGTGTTTTAGATGCGGAGATCCAAGTCATCTTATTGGAGAATGTCCAAAGCCACCGAGAGACAAGAACCAAAGAGTATTCGTCGAAGGTTCTTGGAGCAATAGCGGTGAAGAAGATGATGAAAAGATCAAAGACGAAACATGTCTTATGGCTCAAGCATCAAATGAGGTATGTTTCGAGTCTTCTTACTTTAGTGATGAAAACTCATCAATAGACGATTTAGTTTTAGATAATGAATATGATAAACTGTGTAAAATGAGTCTAAAGATAATCACTAAAAACAAAAGATTAAAAGCCACTAGAAATAGCTTAGAAAAAGAGATTAGAGAATTAAAAGATAAATTTTCCACACTTGAGAAAAACAAAGGAAGCTCTTAAACTAAAGAGGAAGCTCTTAAACTAACCAAGTTTGAAAAGAGCACACATTGCTTAAATGAAATGTTAAGTAATCAAAAACCCTCCGGTGATAAATTAGGTTTAGTGTTTAATTCATTTGAAGCGTCATCTAGTGGAACTAAGGAAATAAAATTAGTGAAAGCTCAGAAAAAGGTGTCCTCTGATGGAGGTCCCAAAAATATGGGTGTCTTTTCAAAAATCTATTTTGGGTCCTAGACTAAAACACATGATAGTAAACAACGTCAAAGTTCTCGTTACTAGTGACAATGAAGTTAAACAATTTTATAAGCCATTATCAAAACTCAAAGTTGGTTTTTCAAAACCTAATTTTAGATAAAAAAGCTCCACCACCTAGAAGATTAAATAATAATTACCCTCGTGCTAAAACACCGTAACCAAAAAGGAACGTTGGTCGACAAAACCAACCTCATGGCTTTCCCGTAACTTAGAACAACTTCCTACGTCAAAGTTACATGCCATGGGAAATGTGTCTTCCATTTCCACATCCTAACCAATTGCATCAAATGCAAGGGATGTTTAGCCCTAACAACTTTGGACCCATGAGATATTGGGGACCAAATGTTTGAGTCATTGTCCTATATAAATAGATATGCCTTGGAGTCAACTTGGAACCCGCTGAATAGATTAAAGATATCAGATGCTCTAAACATATGACGGGTAACTGAAATCTCTTCTCCACTTACAAGGCATACAATGGAGGTAACATCATTTTTGGTAGTAATCTTCGCGGTAACATCATTAGAAAAGGTACGATTTCCAATGACTCTCTCAATATAGATAATGTACAACATGTTGATAACTTAGGATTTAACTTGCTAAGTGTAGGACAAATATATGATAATAAGTGTAGAGTAATTTTCTCTGAACTTGATAGTGAAATTACTAAGGATGGTAAAGTTATAGGTAGATGTATTAGGAAGAAAGGCTTATATGTGAAGAAATTAGGAAATAAGCCAAAAGACAAAATTTATCTTGCAACGATTGATGAAAACTCCAGATTGTGGCATAGGAGATTAGGTCACGCTAATATGCGTCTCATTCAATCGTTGGCATCTAAGGATTTAGTTAGAAATTTACCTAGGCTTAAGTTTGATCAACATTTTTGTGATGCTTGCAAAATTTGAAAACAAGCTCACGTTAGTCACAAAGCTAAGAATATGGTCTCAATGACTATATGCTTAGAACTTCTCTATATGGATCTCTTCGGTCCATCCGCCATACGGAGTTACGGAGGAAACCGTTACACCTTAGTCATAGTAGATGACTACTCTAGGTATACTTGGACTAGATTTCTTAAGGATAAAACCGAAGCCTTCGATCAGTTTGAAATATTTAGTAAGAAATCACAAAGCCAAGTAGGAATGAAAAAATATGTCACATAGAACAGAACACGGATAGGATATTTTTTAATGAGGTGCAATTTGGAGAGTTTTGTAATGTCATTGGGATTACACATAACTTCTCGGCTCCACGCACTCCTCAATCAAATGGCATGGTTGAGAGGAAAAATAAGTCACTTCAAGAAATGAGTAAGACTATGTTGAATGAGCAATCGTTACCACAAAAGTTTTGATGTAACGCCGTAGATACTTTAACATACATTCTTAACCGAATCCTAATTAGAGCCATCCTAGGAAAAACACCTTATGAACTCTTGAGAGGTAGGAAACCTACTCTTGATTACTTTAGAGTGTTTGGAAGCAAGTGCTTCATTTTAAACACTAAATACTACCTTACCAAGTTTGACCCAAAGTCATACGAAGGTGTCTTTTTAAGATACTCCCAAAATAGCAAAGCCTACATTATCCTTAATAAAGACACTAGGAAAATCGAAGACTCACTCAACGTGACATTCGGTAAAACTCCTCCAGCCTCTAAGACATCACCCTTAGTGGATGATGACTTAGATGAGGAAGAAGCAATTAAGGTTACCAAAAAGAAAAACATAGAAAAAGACATTGAGGATGAAACTTTAGAGATTGACGAAATAGTCAATATTAAGGAATCTAGAAACCATATATTAGAAAATGTCATAGGAAACCTTAATGAAAGAACCCTTAGGTTGCAAGCCCAAAACCAAAGTAACTTCTTTTGTTTTATATCAACTATAGAACCTAAGAACATGAATGAAGCTTTAGTGGATGAAAGTTGAATAGTCGCTATACAAGAAGAATTAAATCAATTCATTGCTAACGGCATTTGGGAGTTAGTTCCACAACCTAAGAATATGACAATCATAGGAACTAAGTGGGTGTTTAGAAATAAGTTAGACGAGAACGGTATCGTTTCTCAAAATAAGGCTAGGTTAGTTGCTCAAGGATATAATCAACAAGAGGGCATCGATAATGATGAAACTGTTGATCCCACTTTAATAGATCGAATTCTTTAAGCTTGGTTAAGGTTTAGTTATATTAGATAAATCTAACACAACTATAAAAATCTTTGTTTGAATGTATTAAAAATTATGCGGAATCTAATCTTTAATATTAAGAAGAATTTTCAATGAAACAGTAAAATAATGAACATACAATTCAACAAATAAGCTCCAATATTATTAATGATAATAATACGAATACTCTCAAAGTATTAGGGTTACAAAGACCTTGAAGCTATGAAAGATTGATAGAAGATGTATGGTTTTGGTTCTGGTTTGGTACATCAATCTCTATGCCCTATGACCTCTTTTTATACACCAAGGATCCCTAATCGGCTTACAATACTTTCCTAAGTATCCAAAATCTTTTCTATAAATAACTAATACATATCAAGTAAGCAGTACTAACAAACAACATTAACTTGATATTCACTAGCAGTACTAACTTAACACTAACAGTAGTAACTTTGTACTAGCAGTACTAACTACTTAGAATATTTTCTTAAATCAGTAGTAACTCTTTAGCAGCATTAACTTCAACAGTCTTTGTACTAATAGTAGTAACTTTTATTAGCAGTACTAATATTCACTAGTAGCATTAACTTCATCAGAGCAGTCTTAACTTTGTACTAACAGTCTTAAACACTTAGCATATTTTCTTTGAAGTTCTTGAGTAGTACTAACACAAACATGAGCAACAGTAATTCTAACAGCATCAAGAAGACTTTTAATCCCAACAATCCTTCCCTAAACTTGATATTCTTCTTCAAAATCATCAAGTTTCTTTATTTAAAGCTTCATCAACACCAGTAAGATGCTTCCAAACACTTCTTTACTTCTTAAGCTATTTTATAATCAATTTACACAGCTGATAAGCCATTTTACTTTTATAATCAATTTGAAGCTTCTTTTCCAACATCATTGAAAGTGTAGGTGGTGTAAGAGGATACTTCTTCTCTACTAACATGTAAATATGCATAGACTGCATCATCAAAGAATGTACTCCACATGAGTTATACAACTTCTATTCCAACACTTTGTATCCTAGGTTTAGTGTCCATACTTCATCTTCTACATGTGGTTCAAACATTATTTTCATATCATTCCATAACAAATAATCCATGCTTTCCACTGGTCTTGTTGGTCCATATCTATCTTTTACCAACTTGTACAAGTCTTCTAAATCTTCCCTGTTGAAACTTTTAAGCATGTGACTAAATATCATGTACATCTGAGACTTTCTATCAGCTCTTATTATTTGATAATAGGTTTTCTTTCCTTCTTTGTGGATCTTCCAGTCAACAATCTTTGGAGACTTAACAACCAAAGGTATAGCATCAATTGTTACCTCTACTTTATCTGGAATGATTTCCAAACACTATTTAAGCTCTGCTATTTCTTTGTCATCATCCACCTTTTGCTTCTTTGTATTCTTTTGTATCAGCTCTGTTCCCGCTCTCTTGTTTTTGCCTTCCACCAATTCTGTTCTAAAGTCTTCAAATGTATTTACCCTTTGGAATGCTCTGTCAAACATCTCTTGTGTAGAATCAAACTCTTTTGACTTCAAATCTTTGAGCTTGTATCCTTCCATGTTCTTTAGGTAAGTACACATTATCTGTCTCTATTGAGCTTTTGTTGGTGGTTTGTTTCTTTTCTCTTATGCTCTTTTAGCTGCAAAATGCTTTCTTCTTTTCTTTAAGAGTTGTTGAAATAATGTAGCCTTTTCTTCAACAAACTCTTCTTGTTCTTGTACTTGCAGTCTTTCAGCCAATTGATGATCATCATCAATCTTTGCTTGAATATCATCCTGTGTTTCAATTAAGGTAGCATTGGCTTCTTGTTCTTTTTCAGCTTTCTATCTTGCAAGTCTTTCTTCCTTATCAAATTCAGCTTGTAATCTTTTAGCATTTTCTTCATCAAAATTGATTTGATCTTTCTTCTTCATAGGCTTCACAGGTTCTTCTATCATTATTCCTTTACCCTTGTCCTGTGATTATTGTGAAGAAATTGTTGTTGTTGTTGTAGATTTACCTGGCTCTTTAAAAA
The DNA here is from genome assembly GCA_026074375.1 of Tanacetum coccineum. Classification (NCBI taxonomy): domain Eukaryota; kingdom Viridiplantae; phylum Streptophyta; class Magnoliopsida; order Asterales; family Asteraceae; genus Tanacetum; species Tanacetum coccineum. The sequence continues at coordinate 14,733 of BQNB010024511.1, read as the reverse complement.
CAATCCCTTTCACCTTGGGGTTTGAAGTTTTTAATGCTTCAAGTGCTTAAGCCAAAGTAATTTTTTCAGTTGTTATTATAACAGTTGTTTCAGCAGTACTAACTTGAGCAACATCAACTACTTCTTCAACAACATTTTCATTTTGCCCTGCAACAAACACCTCTTCACCATTTAAAGTATCCACATCAAACATCTCTTTATCAGCATCATCTTGAACATTGACTAGGGTAATTTCTTCATCTGCATCAATAACATTAATCCTCCCCTGTTTAGATGCATCCTCACCCAAACTTTCTTCATCTCTAGAGGATTCTACCCTAGCACTCAAACCAACTTTATATAACCTCTTCAGCCCATGAGTTCTTGACTTATTCCTCTTTTCAAGCTTCTTGACCCTCCTTTTCAAACTAGCAATCTCATTACCTTGAGTGGTCTTTGTCTTCTCCAAATCAAGAACTTTCTTTTGTAAATTGCTACATAATTCCATTAATTTATCAAGTTTAAGTCTATCCTCATCACTTCAAAGTATGTTACCTCTTGCGAGCAGTGAATCATTGGAATGTTTAGATACACTCTCAAACCTAGTTCGAGCAGTAGTATCCCTCATGGTTTCTTGGCACCTGGGACCACCACCTAAAGTAGTTCCTAAGGAACTAGATTCATTAGGTGTTGCCTTGGATCGGGTATTAGTTATGTTACCATTGTTCTGCTCTGCTTCTAAGCTAAAAGCAGTAGTGGCATCCCTCACCAAACTGTCACCCAACTCCTTATGGACAGCCTCATCTGCTACATTGTCAATAGGACCACTAGATTGAGGTACCTGAGTGTCCTTTCTCTTAGGCTTCCTAGGTTTTTGTGTCTTTTTAGGTTGAGTTGATGATTGAATAATGGTGGGTGTGTGATGGGGATCAGTTGGAATTGCTAAACCTTCACCCAATTCTTGTTGGTTTTGTACCACCATTGTTGGAAATAAAGGTGTTACTCTTCCAGAAAAACCTTTTACTATCCTTTTCATATTTCCAAAAATCTTCTTAGTATGAGAGGTTCCATTATAAATTCTCTTGTGACTTGGCATATCATTAAGTTGTTGTTCCAGAAATACTTGCACAAACCTTGGATACATCAAAAATTTCCTAGACAAATTATCCAAGTTTCTAACCATACTTTCAAAAAAATATATTTTGAAAAGTTGAATTGCTGATTTGTAGCCAAGCAGATAATTGCAGATGCCATAGTGCTACTAAACTCATTCCATGCAGTAGTCTTTGAACTTAGGCATTGTAAAATAGTATGAATCGGAAATTTCTATTGTGGGGAAAAGAATACCTTATAGAAAGTAAGCTTTTGTGAAATCTTCTCATACCCATCCTTGTAAGTTGTAGGTCCTTAAAACAGGATCTCAATGAGCCTTGAACGACTTATAGTCCTTTGAATAATTCTAAAGATACTATGAGAGACAATAACTGTGAATACAAATATTGACGCGGAATATCAATATCTATACCAAGATGAACACAAGAACGAATACCAAACTTGCTATTACTATTACTATTTGATTGTGAATACTCAATCAACTCACATGTTTACAATACTATTCTATTTTCTTTTTATAAACTTAAGGAACCCTAAACGCGTTAAGAGATAATGCTTATCTCTTCCTAGATTAACGCTAAGTGATAACTATTACTATAATTACAATAGACTTAACTGTCTGGTCAAACAGTATTAACTTTAATACTGTCAGACTTAAGTTAATGCTGGCAGACTTAACTTGCTCTACCAGACTTAACTTCTATACTAACATTACTAACTATTTCTATCAGTACTAACTATAACTAACAGACTTAACTTTAATACTAACAGTATTAAGTCTGTTTACAATATTTTCCTAACAATGAACAAGACCGGAGCTCCCCACGGCGACGAGCTCGGTCGAATAAAACCTTTCTCTGACAAATCTTGCAGTTGCTTGGACAACTCCTTCATTTCGGATGGTGCTAAATGATATGGCGCATGCGCCACAGGTGCAACACCGGGAATAAGATCAATATTGAATTCAACTTGCCTAGGTGGCGGAAGTCCAGGTAATTCATCGGGAAATACCTCGAGAAAATCTCAGATAACTGGAACGTCTTCTAATCACTTCTCCTTCAATTCTTGTTCAGTTACTTGAGCTAAGAATAGCTCACAGCCCTTCTCGATATACTTTTGAGCCTTAATGCAAGAAACGATCTTCAAAACCCCCAACCTAAAAAACTACAAACACTCCTAAAAACAACAAAACAACCTAATACAAAAAAAAAACCCTCCCTCAAAAAAAAACCAAAAAAACCAACCAAAACAAAAAAAAAAAAAAAACCAAAACCAAAAAAAAAAAAAAAAAAAAAACCCCTCCTAAAAAAAAACTTATAACTCCGACAGTAGAAACTCAGCAGTTAGTAAGTTGTATTACCTAACAGCATTAACTTAGAACCAGCAGTAGTAAGTTATGTCTAGCAGCTAGAGGTGGCAAAATGGTTGGGTTGGGTTGGGTTGGGTTGGGTCATGTCTAATGGGTTTGGTTCTAGATGGTTTGGACTAGATGTGTCAATTTAAGAAGATGGGCTATAGAGGGTTTTTAGGGTCTAGATTGGTTATGGGTCAAGATAGGGTATGGGTAGAAATGGGTTGGGTCTAGTTGGGTAAATATTTTTAATGGATGGGTCTAGTTGGGTCTCCCTTAATATTTGCAGATGAGGTTCTTGTATAGTTATAGCATTGAGCATGCCATTTATGACGTTTTAATACGTTTCTCGACCGTTTCGACCGACTTCGACCGATTTGACCGATTTTGACTGTTGTTCCGATCGTCTTCGACCGATTTCGAAACGATATCGCCCTGTTTCGACAGATATCGACCGTCTTCGACGGAGAATTTCGTCTGATTTTCGTCCGTTTTAGACCGATTTCGATCGTTTTCGACTGATTTCGTCCGTTTTTGACCGTTTTCGACCAATTTCGACCGTTTTGACCGTTTTTGATCGATTTTGCCCGTTTTAGATCGAGTTCAACTGTTTTCGACCGATTTTGACCATTTTCGATCGATTTATTGTTTTTTACTGTTTTCGTGCGTTTTCGACGATTTCTTTTTTTATACGTATCTCCATTAGTTATTCAGTTGTTTTTGAACTTTTTTGTCATTTTAAACGTTATTTAACGTTTCCGTCTAATTTTATACGATTTTGTTCGTTTATATACATCCTTCTTCGTTCTTCGTTCTTCGTTTTCCTATGTTTTGGTCTTTATAGTGCATTTTGTACGATTGTATACGTCTTCATACGCTTTTATACATTTTTATAAAAAGTACTAAAACGTATAAAACATTTGAAAACGTATTTAAGCGTAGAAAACGAACGAAAATAGACGAAAACTTAGAAAAACGTAAGAATACGTACAAAAAGGTAAGGAAAAGGACGAAAACGGACGAGAAGGTACGAAAACGTAATAAAATGGATAAAAACGTACGAAAACAGAAGAAAATATAAGAAAACAGACAACAACGTATAATAACATTCAACAACGGACAAAAAACGTTCGAAAACGTGCGAAATCAGTCGAAATCGGTCAAAAACAGTCAAAATCCGTCGAAAATGGTCAAAAATGGTGGAAAACGATCAAAATCGGTCAAAATCGTGCGAAATCGGTTAAAATCCATCGAAATCGGTCAAAAACAGTCAAACTCGGTTGAAATCTGTCTGAAAATGATTGAAAACGGACGAAATCAATCAAAAACGGTCGAAATCTGTCGAAAACGGACGAAATTGGTCAAATTCAGTCGAAAGCTGACGAACACGGTCGGAATCAGTCGAAATCGGTCGAAAACTGACGAAAACGGTCAAAAACGGTAGAAATCAGTCAAAAACGTGCGAAATAGGTCACAAACGGTAGAAATCGGTCTAAAACGTGCGAAATCGATAGAAAACGGTCGAAAACGTTCGAAATCGTTCAAAAACGGTCAAAATCAGTCGAAAACAAACGAAATCGGTCGAAAACGTGCGAAATCGGTCGAAAACGGTCAAAATCAGTCGAAAACGATCGAAATCGGTCAAAAACGTGCGAAATCGATCGAAAACTGATGAAAACGGTCGAAAACGGTAGAAAATCGGTATAGAAAATCCCCGGACTTACAAAGCAACGGCTCTAACGTATGGTCGAAAACGTATAAAAATGTTAAAAACGGATGAAAAATGCTATACCCAACAAGAGCCATCTATAAATATTAAGAGAGACCCAACTAAACCCATGTCCGGTTTTGAACTTTGTGGGTAACGAAGCGAGAGACCGATACTTCCGATAATACTATACTACTATTGTTGATATTATCCTATTTAATAGATATTTATATATATTTATTATATATTTATATGTATTAAAAGGATTTTGTTAGTAAACAATCAATACCTTGATCATCTTCTAGTTGAAGATCTCTTCTAACAGTTGATTATGTGACAATTATCTTCTTACCATCAACTAGGGCATGTAACTCAACTTCCCCCTTAATTAGTTTGGCCTTGACAGTAGACCAGAACTGTTCGATACACGAAGTATATATAGTGGGATTAACGGTTAAAGCATACTTTATGGGGTGTGCATTCAGAAAATCTACTATTTGTTCAAACCCATCACTTTCTTCGGGTTTAGACAAAAACGATCATATTGTGAGTATCTGTAAACTTTAGATTCGCCATTTGTGTTGGGTATTGATAATGGATGATAAAATTGAGTTAGGGTTTGTAGTTAGAGAGTATTTGAAAGATTGAAATCGATTAAATGATTGATTTAAACCCTTAATCGAAGTATTTATGAAAATACCCTTAACAGCATTAACTTATAACCAGTAGTAGTAAGTTTTATGCCTAGCAACATTAACTTAGAACCAGCGGTAGTAAGTTATGCCTAGTAGCGTTAACTTTGAGTCACCAGTATTAACTCTAATTCTATTCCAAAAAGCTTTTCCATCATCAATCTAACACTTTTCTTTACTTTTCCTGCAAAATGTTAGTCCAAAAATCAAGAAAACACAAGCCATAGCAATTTTCACAATTATCACAGTGTTAATTATACGTAACAGTATTAAGTATAGCTAACAGTAGTAACTCAGCAGTATTAAGTATAACCAACAGTACTAATTATACTTACTAGCAGAAACTTTTAATGACATGAATAACAGTACTAATTCATACAAAACACTACAAAAACATAAAGAGATAAAACACTTTAAAGATTCATCATTCCAATACTAACAATCGAATATTGAAATCTACTTACATCAAAAGCTTTTATAAGCAAATCTGCAACATTCTTGTCAGTATGGATTTTGACCATTTGAATCAATTTTTTTTCATTGCAATCTCTAATAAAATGATGTCTAATCTCTATATGCTTTGTTTTTGAATGAAAAACAGGATTTTTAATTATGCAAGTAGTACTTTTATTATCAATAAAGATATTGGTATGCATAAAATTATACCCATAATCAAGTAGTTGATTCTGAATCAAAAGAACTTGTCCACAACAACTTGAAGTAGCCACATACTCAGCTTTTGTTGTGGAATTTGCAACCACTGTTTGTTTCTTGCACTGCCATGATAATAATCTACATCTAAGGAATTGACAACCTCCTATTGTAGACTTCCTATCTAAGCTTGCTCCAGCATAATCGCTATGAGTGTATGCTACCAAATCAAAAGGAGAATCTTTTGGATACCAAAGGCCTAGTTTTGGTTGACCTTTTAAGTAACTAAAAATCCTTTTCACAGCATAAAGATGTGAAACCTTTAGATTGACTTGGTATCTAGCACAAGCATACACTGCAAACATGATTTCAGGTCTTGAAGATGTAAGATACATCAATGAACCAATAATTAACCTATACATATGAACATCCACTTCTTCATCATCTTCATCCTTGAGCAAAGGCTTTTGAGTTTCCATTGGTGTGCTTGCAGTCTTGACTTCTGTAAACCCAAATTTCTTTAAAATTTTAACAACATATTTATCCTGACTAATAAATATGCCATCCTTCTTCTACTGCACTTGTAATCCCAAGAAGAATGTAAGTTCTCCCATAGAACTCATCTGAAATTTCTCATGCATCAACTTCTCAAATGCATTGCATAGCTCCTTTTTTGTTGAACCAAAGATGATATCATCCACATAAACTTGGACTAGCAAAATATTACCTTTGTGCCTTTTGGTGAAAAAGGTCTTGTCAATTTTCCCTCTTTGAAACCCATTGTCCAACAGATATGTTGACAAGGTTTCATACCAAGCTCTAGGAGCTTGATGTAGTTCATACAATGCTTTTTCAACCTTATATACTCTATCAAGAAAGTCTGGATCTTCAAATCTTGGTGGTTTACATACATACACCTCTTCTTCAATCTTCCCATAGAGAAAAGCACTTTTTACATCCATTTGATACACCACAAAATCTTTAAATGAAGCATAAGCTAAAAATAGCCTAATTGCTTTAATTCTTGCAACAGAGGTCAATCCCTTCTTCTTGTATGTATCTATGAGCAACCAATCTTGCTTTATTTCTTATCACAATTCCCCTTTCATCCTTTTTATTCCTGAAAACCCACTTAGTGCCTATAGCCCTTTTTCCATTTGGTAAATTCACGAAAGTCCAAACTTCTTGTAACTCGAATCGTAGAAGCTCTTCCTGTATAGCCTCTATCCAGCTCGGATCCTTCAATGCATGAATTACCTTTTTAGGTTGTTCTTGTGATAAAAAGCAAGCAAACAAGCAATTTGAAGGTCTTTATGGTTTGTTCTTTGTTGAATAGTACTAACAAACCCATGTTCCTTCAAATTCTGTGACATCTTTCTTGTTTGTGTAGCTGATTGCAAATCTCCAATCACTTGATCAAGTGGATGATCTTTATGAATTCTTGTAGTTGGAATAGGATTGACTTGGATTGTTGTATCCAAATTGTTCATGTCAGACTCTGCACCATCATCTCATCATCTCTTGAGAAGTCAAATATGCTAACATCTTCTAAAGTAGGCATATTTCGATCAAATGGAAGTTCAATGCTTGTTTTTCCACCAACAACATTAACTTTATTTATGCTAGCAGCATTAATAGTGTTAGTGCTGTTAACATTATCTTCCTTCTCTTGATCATTACATTCACTATATTTTCTTGGATCTTCATTAATCTTCTTTCCATCATCACTTGAAGGTTTGGATCCATCATCATGAGAACTCTTTGGATCTTGAGAATATGGTGGATTAGCAGTCCATAATGGTAGCAAAATGTAATTTTTGACAGGTTCTGTCTCCTTTCTAGCTTGACCCGCATTATCACTTGCTTTTGTACCTGCAAAACCATTAGACTGTGTACCTGCAACAATTGGCTCATAATTCATTGTTCTTGTTAGTGCATCAATATCAAATAGCCAATCTGGTCCAAAACCTACAACATTAGGTGTACTCTCACTGAACCTAATATGCAAGTTTTCTTCCACTATCCTTGTTCTACTATTGAATACTCCAAAGGCTTTACTATTTAAAGAGTATCCAATAAAGAAACCTTCATCAGCCTTACCATCAAATTTTCCTAAGTGATCTATGGTATTGATAATGGTAACAGGTCACCCAAATGGTCTCATAAAACTTAAAGTTGGCATTCTACCATGAAAAAGTTCATATGGGGTCGTGTTATGAGGCTTAACTACTAACACTCTATTTTGCACATAGCAAGCAGTATTAACTGCTTCTGCCCAAAAAGTAGTTAGCAACTTAGAATCAGCTAGCATAGTCCTAACAACCTCAATTAGTGTCCTATTCCTCCTTTCAACAACTCCATTTTATTGAGGAGTTCTAGCTACACTAAATTGTCTCAAAATACCCTTCATCTTACAAAACTGATTCATTTCTTGGTTTTTGAATTCAGTTCCATTATCACACCTAATCACCTTAACCATGTGATTTACTAGATTTTCTATCCCAGTTATAAAGGACTTAAGAATGCCACTAGTCTCATCCTTAGTAGCTAGAAAGAAAACCCATATAAACCTACTAAAATCATCTGTGAAAACTAGGCAATACATTTTCTTCATAAGGCTTTTTACAAATGTTGGACCAAACAAATCCATATGCAACAAATGTAAAGGAAGACTAATTGAGTTCTCTGTTTGGACTTACAAGAGGCTCTGTGCTGCTTTCCCTTTTGACAAGCAACACAGGTTTGATCATTTTCAAAAAGTGTAACATTTCACATTTTCAGGTCATTTACGACTTCAATTATTCAATTATTTATTTTTAGGCTTTTGCGTGTTTGCTTTTTATTTCAAACGCTTAGTTAAATCATGTAAACTAAAAATCAACGTTCAATGTTATATAATTACGTCAAGCAAGTGTTATATAATTATTAAGAGTATAATTTATATCTTTTCCTATTTTATTTTTATTGGTTACGTAAAACGCTTACGTTTCGCAATAAATTACATTTAGGCATACCCAGAAGCACCTATCATAACACCCCGTGTTTTAGGGTCATTGTACGTCGTCAATAAATTCACTATTTATTTTTAGTATTGTACGCGTTTGCTTTTAAATTGAAATCGTTAAGTTAAATCGCGTAAGCTAAAAATTATCGTTCAATGTAAACGGGCATCAAACAATTAAATGTTTACATCAAGCAAGTGTTAAATAATTATTTAGAGGATAATTATTAAATTTGCACATTTTATTTTTATTGGTTACGTAAAGTGTTTATGTTTCGCGATAAAATACGTTTAGGCATACCCGAAACCACCAAAACTTATCTACGCTTCAACAAATGCCCATTTTTATGCCCAATGCTCAAAGTTTTATAAAAATTCACCTATGTTACACTTGGTAGCTGATTTGTACATAAAGGGAACCAACTAAATACTAAATGTTACAAGTATTTACTTTTATATTTAAACTACAACTACAAGTGTTCAAGTAATGCAAGTATTATACCATAAAATATCAAAGACTTTCTTAGCCCTTTCCCCCCCTTAAATTTCGGTTGTAGTATAGTCCCAAGGGGACATTGAGCTCACAAAAACCTTACAAAGTCTTGTACAAACTCTTCTCATTAAACCTTAGGAGTACATGATTAGAAATTGACCAAAGACTTCCTTAATTCCCTCCCATTGTCTCTTTGAACCTTGACCACTTTTAATAGAAGTCTTGACTAGTCTTTGAAGTATATAAGGCAAGTGCTAGTAAGAGAACACATACACACTCATTTCTTAAGGTGAAAACAACACATACACTCTCTTTTGCCCTCTTCAAACCCACGGCCAAACCACAAGAACCATATACAATCCATAAAATTTTATTTACCACACATTCAAGTATTCCTACATCATATCTAAGATATCCTAAGGTGTTTAGAAGGTTTGGTTTGGGGTTTACAAGTGTTAAAGCAAGAAGGTTTAAGATTAGGGTTTTGCTTGGAATTAGGGTTTTCAAGTGTTGTAAGCTTGGGTTAAGTAGCTAAACAAGGGTTTAGATCATTTTGTTCATCATCCTACTTCATATTAAGGTTACCTAAAAACCTTAATCTCTTTACATTTATGATTTTATGGGTATATAATGGTTATATAGTTAATCACCATCTAAGGAACATAATGAGATATAAAATGGTTTTTATTCTTGTTTATGGTTTTGGTAAACTTTGTCATATGATATATGGATGTTATGGATCATGTTATAAAGAAGTATATACACTATATGAGTGTTGGTTAAGTTATATAAAGTATATATAAGTAAAAGGTATAAAAAGTTACTTATAAATGTTCATGAACAAATGAGTATGTAAGCTTGATGTTCTTGTGATTCTTGGACAATATATGGACTAATCATGGACTAGAGACCCTAAGGATGTAAGACATGTGATATTGAAGGTTGTAATGGACTTGTAACAAGTGTACTAAACTAAAAGTTATAAAATCAAGGTTTAAACATACTTTTAGCAAAATGACCAAAGTGGTCTGATCAAAACTCAAAAATAAAGTAATTATTTTATATTTTTGTAAATTACTACTTCTCATGAGGATTCCAAAAAGGTAAGAATGAGTATGTAAGCTTGATGTTCTTGTAATTCTTGGATAATATATGGACTAATCATGGACTATAGACCCTAAGGATGTAAGA